>OX101741.1:0-193336 GCA_944452665.1 Stenoptilia bipunctidactyla | reverse complement strand
TTTTACTTGTATTTGCATTACGAAACAATTTTCCTAGATATTCTTTTCTCTTCTTCAACAAAGAAATTGATCTGTTTTTCCGAGTCGCTAGGTATCTCCAATCATTCTTCAGAAAAACCGTTTATTTTCACGAATTTTCGAATTTCACTGTCTTTATTTTCAATAATATTTTTCTATTTGAATTTATATATTATCATCACGACTCAGTGTACTGAGCTCAATGCAGGGCTATGAGTTACTCCTCTGGGTGACGAGGAGGTATAGGCCGTAACCCACCAAGCTGGCCTAGTGCTGGTTGGTGGATGTCAGAATATTCAGGGTGCCGACAATAGCTTCTGACAAACCCTAACGACTACTGTATACCTACAAGAACAGAGCACTTTTATGTATATACAGGGTTAATTCTGATTAGCGCATCACCTCTTGTAGGCAACCTCTGCACATCAATCTCAACAATTGCTCTACGACATTTTAAAATTCTTGATGAGTAACACAAGAAAAGAAAAAACAAACAAATGCTTGCTCCCTCTGTTATTTTTTACTCTGTATTTTGAGCGTCGCCTCGCAACCCCTGCATGTGGTGTGACGCAAGCTGCGCGGCGTCTAGGGACAATAACTTTTTGTTGTAGAACAAATATTGAGATTGATGTGGAGAGGCTGCATGCAGGAGGTGATGTGCTAATTAAAATGAACCCTGTATTTGAACTGTATTCCATTGTAAACCGTTGTGGTTTGTCCCAGGAAGCGATCTCCGTGGCCAAGTCCCTGGACATCGCCGCGCCCACCATCATCCGCGGCGAGGCGCTGCTGGCGCGCGGCATGGGCGGGATATATGGCGTAGGGCGGGCGGCGGCGTCTCCCCCGGCCCTGGTGGCGCTGAGCTACTGCCCGCCCGGCGCCGACGAGACCGTGGCCTGGGTCGGGAAGGGCATCGTGTACGACACCGGCGGACTCAGCATTAAACCGAGGGTGAGTGCCCACCTTTACTTGCTTTTTTATGTACAATATAAGGCAGGAATTTTAATTTTAATTCCCAAAAAATATTGTTGAGTTACCGGAACAGTATGAAATTCAGGAACTGTATTATATTGTCTAAGTGGTGTGAAAAATGTAAAGCCAATAAGCATGCTGCCTCTCGACTCAAAGGTTCTAGAAAAAGCAGTTCATTGTCAGCTTATTAGGTATATTGAAGAAAAGGACATATTGCCGAAATATCAGGCTGGTTTTCGTAGGGGGCGTGGTACTGTAGCAGCGCTTTTGGATGACTGAACATACCGGATAGGCTCCATTTTAGGTCTTCTGGACTATACGCGACCTTTGAGTGCCTAAACATTCCACTTTTGCTGTCCAAACTTACCTATTATGGAATAAATAAAGAATGTATGGAATGATTTAGCATTATATAACCAAAGTATTGAACATGCTAATGAAACTAAAAATTTATACTCCATTTTACAAATAAAGAGTTTTTTTGTAAACAAAGGTAATACCGGGTGAAAAAAATACGAAATACGTAACAGGTCTCTTTATTTCATGAACCACACTAGCAGTAAGGTTTACGTTATAAAGGGACCGCCAGACTGTTGAAAACACGTTGAAAACCAATGCTTCTAACCAAGGTTAAGGAACGTTAAGTTGTTGACAACCAATTCCGAGTCATCTACACTGTTACAAACGGTGGTTGCCAACAAGAAGACAAAAAAACAAGCCAAGGTCACGCCAGGCCACGCCCCTTAATCGTCAGTGAGCTCTGATCTCTCGCGTTGGCAACATCTTCGCGATAGCACTTTTGTATGCAATTGAGAATACAAAGAAGGAAAGGTTGAAACGCAGGCTAAAAAGCTACAAAACTCGAGTCATTTATAGTTAATGTAACATAGTAAAATACACAATAACAAGCGTACACACTGTCCTAAACACAGACATACATCTACATAGATAACGCAAATGCATGTCCTTTTCGTGTCCGAACCTCGACCAAGCATCCAAGTTGGTCGCCTCTAGATTTTATCCGCGCGTATGTATGTATGTCTGTTAGAAAATTGAGTCCACAATATCAATATCGTTCTTAATAATCGATTACATCGGCGGCATCGGTCTCTCTTAATCTATTTGTATTTCCCAGTAATAAATATCAGCTGTGACGTCACCATAAGTCTTAATAAGTCGGCACGCTTGGTTCCAATACAAATCGTGGCACTTGCGTTGTCTATGTAGATGTATGTCTGTGATTCTAAACACCGCCGTTTCCAACCCGCCAAGGTCATGTAATTTTGTTGTCAACAGCCGTCTTCACTGTTGGAAACACGTTGTAAACACGTTGTAAACTAGCAAGGTCACCTTGGTTTGATGTTTTGTTTCCAACAGTGTAGCTGGGCTTTAAGGGATCGATATAATAAATATAGAAAATAATTTATAACCTGTTTGATATTTAAACATTGAAATAAAAACAATGATTTTTTTACTTCAAACATTTTCTTGGCGGAATAGGATTTATTAATTTGGTATCTCGAAAGAGGTCCTGGATATTTTATTTATTTTTGAAAATATTTATATTTTTATTTTACGTTAAGTGATAAGTGTATTGATTTTTTTAAAAATTTTATGCTCCATATTTCTTTAGATAATTATAGTGTAATAATTATAATAATTATAGTGGCGCTGGGTGTATGAGCAAAATCCTTTACTAAACATGCACGCTAGGGAAGGGAATCATCAACTCAGCCACTGAAATTTTTTTACTTATTTTCAAAGAAATTAAACATATTTATTTCTATAGTAACAATTGCTTTTAGTGTATTTATTTGTTAAAAAACTGTCAGTGTAAACAGAAATATTTTTACTTAAGTATATTTTCGTATCAGTAAATCTTTGCTTACGTCTGGTCCCTATGGTCGGATATATCCGACAATAGCGCTGGACATCAATGCAATTTTCCAATAATAAAATCAGTAATTTATCCAACTTCTGTAAGTATCCATGCTGGACTGGAAGCGAAAGAAAAACGTAGAATGTGTCAGCTGCTTCTCTTCCCGGGCATACTGTAAAAGTCAGTTAAGGGACAGAGGTTTTAAAGGCGTTTTCGTGGGCGATAGGCTGACCCCCTGTCACTACAATAGTCTCTCTCCATCTTTATAATACCTCCAAATTTGTCAAACGTGACATCAGATGGTCTTCTAACCTCTGGAGTTCTGCCTACCCCATAAGGGATACATTCGTGACGTTATGTATGTATGTATGTAAGTATTTTACATTTGTTCACTACATAATTTTCAACAACAGAATGACAGAAAATGTCATATAAAAAAACAGTATTTTCTTTAGTGCCACTACTTTTGCGCCACTCAGTATGATGCCTTGTCAAAGTTTATTTTACAATATTTTATCCTTTTTAATTGGTTTTATTTCATTTGGAACTAAAATCGATTCTAGATGGACAGCGTCATGATCCGTAATGGAGGACTCAGAGACCATTGTCAATGTTCTTTAGTTCGTTTTTACAAAGCAATGATGTGTTGGTTGTAGACCATGCATTGGTAGAAAATCCATGTAATTATCAGACCTAGAATCAGTAGATGTCTTAGAAATATCTATATTAATGTCGTCAATTGTGAGGATATTAGTTAAATGTTTTAAGCTAAGTAGTAGTGAGCCTATAGAATTTACAAAATTAACTGTAGAAGCAAAAGAACATGATCTATATACACACACATATTATAGAATAGTTAGCACCAATTTGTACAATCAAACAATCATAGTCCTCCGTCATGGGTTCGTAAGCCGATACATCGTTGGCACTTTCTCGGACATATATAATAACTCCACTGTTTTGGTTTAAATGCCTGGTAGTAGTGAAATAATTGTAGCTCTCTAGGCTAGGTTCCCTGTTTTGCAGCCAACATTCCTTTAGCACAATGACATCATAATCAATTTTAGTTCTAGCTAGAAATACTTACAATAATATTAGTTCTCTGTAAACGAAAATCACTCGGATCACCAACTACCATCGAAACGCCAACGTTGAGCTGATCAACGTCAGCAGCAAACACTTCAATATCATCCATATTTATAATTTAATAGATGAGCTTTAAAACTGTGATGTAATTGGCTGCTTTTACTCGTAAAGGGAAGGACTGTGTCAGGACTAATAAAACGAATACATAAATAATATATAAATAAATTTTATATTCAAAAACAATACATATACTTCTCACAGTTACCCCATTGAAACAAAAGAATTAAAATAAGATTTACAAACATGGCTTTACCGATATATAAGACCAATAGTCAGGCCGAAGCTCGGAGCTGTTCAACATGTTGACTTGACCTTAATACCAAGGCAGGTTGTCCCTCTGCTTTACGGATCAGAACGTTGCCCCGTGATGTCCAGCAGTACTTATACAGACCTTCTTTTACAAGAGCACGACTTTTTGCACGCAGGGATATTTCTGTTTATTGCTGTCACAGCTTCTGAAATGTAAACTGGTTGACTTTCCAATATGAATGGAATTAAGTTTAAATTGTTTGTTTTCCGAGTTAAAGGCTTTGGTAGCTTTAATGAGCTTCTCTTTTTCATTGTGGTCTTTGTATTCGATGACGATTGGCGAGTTGTTTCTGCCTTTCCTATAGCACTACTACTTCGGTGGTAGGTGTCAGTTTTAGTTTATCATATATTGAAGAGATAATCTTGGTTAGGTTTTCCTTTTCTTGTCTTGGAATATTCCTTACTTCGGCAATATTCTTGTTACGGTGCTTCTGTAGTTCATTTAACTGGGTTTCAAGATCAAAAATACGTTCCATAGCAATAGCATGCTTATTCAAGCGTAATGAATCTTTCATGGAGCTGTTTATATTGTGCTTCGTTGTTATGCAAATGTATATGGAAGTCTTCTTCTGTCAGTTCATCGGCGCATGATACAGAGAGTTCAAAATGCATGCTGCAGAGTTTGTTTTACAATGTCTCCTCGTAGCCACATTACACCACATTTCCGGCAATCTTGGGCTTGCTAAAGTTTCCTAACTAGGGGAACGAACTGGATTAAAACCGGAAAGGCGTCGTTGAAATCTTTCATTTCATCGGTTGGAGCGAGTAGGATTCAGAATGCTCTGCGGCCTCGAGAAGACGTCTGGACAGTCGGTGGCGATTGATTCGCAACGCGGTTGCTTGAGCTCGACAGTTTCAGAGCTGAATTGGCGTGACGATTTTCGGGACAGCTAGAACCCACGATTCCCTGGTACGAAGATCTAAATGTAAATGACAGATACTTGGTAGCTAGCGTCCTAGCTCTATTTCTGTAGTTTGAAGGATAAAGATCATTGCTTAACTAACTTTATTTTAAAAGGACAAGAATTGAGCCCTGTAAATTCAACGGTGTTCCTTGGAAAGGTTGGCGAAGAGACTTAGTTCTGCAGCATATGTTGTCAAAAAGGTGCTAAATATTTCTTATAAACGCGATTGGTTTATTTTGGTTATTTTCATAGCTTAATGACATACGGCATTCTCCTGTGGGGAAATGCTGCCGATATTAAAACTATCTATGTGCTGCAGAAACGGGCTATTCGCGCAATCTACAAACTTAACTCCACTTAGACATAAAATAAATAAATATTCTTACGTTTACGTCACAATATATCTTTGAAAATCTTATGTTTGTAAAAAAGAACTTAAACATGTTCCATAGAAAATGTGACTTACATAATGTTAATACTAGAAATAAGTATAAGCTAGCCGGCTATGATAGTAGACTTCATAAAGTCACTTACTCATTTAAGGGTTTAATCTTCCCTAAAATATGGCTGAGGAAGGTGATGGCTGGTGTATGGCTTGCGTTATACTCGTTGCTGATGACTTAATGACTGTGCTACTTTTTGAATTTGACTCTGACTTCCTCATCTCCATGTCAACGTCCGTGTCTGTGTCCACGACTATCTTTATCTCCATTCACATTATCTGTATTTTCTCTCACCTCTATCGCTACGTCTATATCTACGTTTCTGTCTAGTACCTGATTACCTTATGTATAAATATAATAGTAGACTCCAGAAGATCACCAACTCGTTCATGGGTCAATGTGTACGCTTTTATAAATAAAATTCCAAAATATTTAGGATTAATCCTTCGATAGATTTAAGGATGGTATATAAAAAGTTTTACTATAAGATATCCGGATGCAAAAAGACAGGATTTCCGGGCTGTAAATTGTCATTGTGTATTTTTAAAAGATGATTGCTGTTGACTTTCTTGCCACTTCTTCTCAACAGAGCGACTTTCCGAAGTGGTGGTAGATTCAATTCAATTTGTAAAGTGTTCAATTGTATTTAAATACTTACGAAATAAAGATTCTTTTGACTTCGACTTTGCTATATCAGCGAAAATTGCTTCTAAATTAAAAAAATCCGTGAAATATATGTTTTGCTGTTATTTCGGCTTAAGTCGTTATAATTTAGCTCTTGAAGTACTCGGAGGCGACTTTGAAAACTATTCAAACAGATCATTGCCTCCGTTTTCGGTTGCGTGTCCCGTAAGCCACACCAATCGATCGATCTAGGGCGCTGACGTCGATTGAGTTGTTTGATTAGACGACCGATTCGAAAGAAACTGATGGAATATAGCCGGGGTTACCGTCGTCGATCGACCGTCGCGATGGAGTGGTTATTCGTATTAGTTGATAATTTAACTGGATCAAGTCGCTTCATTTCGATCGACGATGGATTAATTGGTCTGGTAAAACTCTAGCATAGTGTTGGCTGTGATGACCGTTTGTTTATCTCCGTGTCGTTTGTCGCAGACGTCGATGGTGGGCATGAAGGGCGACTGCGCGGGCGCGGCCGCGGTGCTGGCGGCCTTCGCCGTGGCCGTGCGCGCGCGCCCCGCCGCCCGCCTGCACGCCGTGCTGTGCCTCGCCGAGAACGCCGTCGGCCCGCTCGCCACCAGGTGACACACCCCGCCCCGCCGCCCCCGCTCGCCACCAGGTGACACACCCCGCCCCGCCGCCCCCGCTCGCCACCAGGTGACACACCCCGCCCCGCCGCCCCCGCTCGCCACCAGGTGACACACCCCGCCCCGCCGCCCCCGCTCGCCACCAGGTGACACACCCCCCCCCGCCGCCCCCGCTCGCCACCAGGTGACACACCCCGCCCCGCCGCCCCCGCTCGCCACCAGGTGACACACCCCGCCCCGCCGCCCCCGCTCGCCACCAGGTGACACACCCCGCCCCGCCGCCCCCGCTCGCCACCAGGTGACACACCCCGCCCCGCCGCCCCCGCTCGCCACCAGGTGACACACCCCGCCCCGCCGCCCCCGCTCGCCACCAGGTGACACACCCCGCCCCGCCGCCCCCGCTCGCCACCAGGTGACACACCCCGCCCCGCCGCCCCCGCTCGCCACCAGGTGACACACCCCCCCCGCCGCCCCCGCTCGCCACCAGGTGACACACCCCGCCCCGCCGCCCCCGCTCGCCACCAGGTGACACACCCCGCCCCGCCGCCCCCGCTCGCCACCAGGTGACACACCCCCCCCCGCCGCCCCCGCTCGCCACCAGGTGACACACCCCGCCCCGCCGCCCCCGCTCGCCACCAGGTGACACACCCCGCCCCGCCGCCCCCGCTCGCCACCAGGTGACACACCCCGCCCCGCCGCCCCCGCTCGCCACCAGGTGACACACCCCGCCCCGCCGCCCCCGCTCGCCACCAGGTGACACACCCCGCCCCGCCGCCCCCGCTCGCCACCAGGTGACACACCCCGCCCCGCCGCCCCCGCTCGCCACCAGGTGACACACCCCGCCCCGCCGCCCCCGCTCGCCACCAGGTGACACACCCCGCCCCGCCGCCCCCGCTCGCCACCAGGTGACACACCCCGCCCCGCCGCCCCCGCTCGCCACCAGGTGACACACCCCGCCCCGCCGCCCCCGCTCGCCACCAGGTGACACACCCCGCCCCGCCGCCCCCGCTCGCCACCAGGTGACACACCCCGCCCCGCCGCCCCCGCTCGCCACCAGGTGACACACCCCGCCCCGCCGCCCCCGCTCGCCACCAGGTGACACACCCCGCCCCGCCGCCCCCGCTCGCCACCAGGTGACACACCCCGCCCCGCCGCCCCCGCTCGCCACCAGGTGACACACCCCGCCCCGCCGCCCCCGCTCGCCACCAGGTGACACACCCCGCCCCGCCGCCCCCGCTCGCCACCAGGTGACACACCCCGCCCCGCCGCCCCCGCTCGCCACCAGGTGACACACCCCGCCCCGCCGCCCCCGCTCGCCACCAGGTGACACACCCCGCCCCGCCGCCCCCGCTCGCCACCAGGTGACACACCCCGCCCCGCCGCCCCCGCTCGCCACCAGGTGACACACCCCGCCCCGCCGCCCCCGCTCGCCACCAGGTGACACACCCCGCCCCGCCGCCCCCGCTCGCCACCAGGTGACACACCCCGCCCCGCCGCCCCCGCTCGCCACCAGGTGACACACCCCGCCCCGCCGCCCCCGCTCGCCACCAGGTGACACACCCCGCCCCGCCGCCCCCGCTCGCCACCAGGTGACACACCCCGCCCCGCCGCCCCCGCTCGCCACCAGGTGACACACCCCGCCCCGCCGCCCCCGCTCGCCACCAGGTGACACACCCCGCCCCGCCGCCCCCGCTCGCCACCAGGTGACACACCCCGCCCCGCCGCCCCCGCTCGCCACCAGGTGACACACCCCGCCCCGCCGCCCCCGCTCGCCACCAGGTGACACACCCCGCCCCGCCGCCCCCGCTCGCCACCAGGTGACACACCCCGCCCCGCCGCCCCCGCTCGCCACCAGGTGACACACGCACGTCGTCACATGTACAGTAACGCGCGCCCCGCCGCCCCCGCTCGCCACCAGGTGACACACGCACGTCATCACATGTACAGTAACGCGCGCCATTGCACACGACACTACACCCCACATACACAGTAACACTCAAGTCGTTGCACACGACATTACACCCCACATACACAGTAACACTCACGTCATTGCACACGACACTAGACCCCACATACACAGTAACACTCAAGTCGTTGCACACAACATTACACCCCACATACACAGTAACACTCACGTCATTGCACACGACACTAGACCCCACATACACAGTAACACTCAAGTCGTTGCACACGACATTACACCCCACATACACAGTAACACTCACGTCATTGCACACGACACTAGACCCCACATACACAGTAACACTCAAGTCGTTGCACACGACATTACACCCCACATACACAGTAACACTCACGTCATTGCACACGACACTAGACCCCACATACACAGTAACACTCAAGTCGTTGCACACGACATTACACCCCACATACACAGTAACACTCACGTCATTGCACACGACACTAGACCCCACATACACAGTAACACTCAAGTCGTTGCACACGACATTACACCCCACATACACAGTAACACTCACGTCATTGCACACGACACTAGACCCCACATACACAGTAACACTCAAGTCATTGCACACGACACTACACCCCACATACACAGTTTAGGGTTGGTGGGTGAGCCCGGTAGTTCCAAATAAAAATGCTAAAACACGGTACTGTTCATGTATTCATGGATTTACAAAATATTATTTTTAACCTTAAATTAGATTATATTTGAGTTTTACAATTAATTATCTTATGTCTGTATAGTATGCGTGTCTTTACCGGACTGCTGTAAGTAATTCAAAATCGAGCAAACGACGAGCGACGTACAAACACATACAAGGATTTGCGCGTGCACTTACAAACACATGTATGCATTCTAGTCCCTACATCATTCCCTCTCCCAAAAAAAAAAATACAAAATTTTGAAATCAGTAAAGTAACAAAAGAATATAATCATATAAAAACGCACATTTCAATATAACATATCTTACTTAAAACATAATAGCATGTTGTGCATCTGGTAAAAATACAAAACATAAATATCATATTTCTTAGTTGACCATTATAACGATTTTACTAACACTGTAAACATTGTATTTGCTTAAATGCATTATTCACTTGCGTTCCCACACTGTAACACGACACTTAAGATAAACTCAACACATAATAAAGTTCTAAATTACAAATAACCCGTATGCGCAGTGGTTGGAGCGCCAGCCTCGCCGGGCTGATTCACCGTTTGAACTCGCACCACGGGAGGGTTCAAGTTTGTGGATAAAATCTCTCTCCGTAGCCACTTCTTAACTCGCCGATGGCATCTTTGGCGAATGCCATACAACACCGCTGCAATCACTATGGCAACAAGTATAATGACCGTGATGCTCATGGTATTCAACTTTCCGGTTAAATCACCGGTGTTTACTTGAGCCTGCGCCATGGCGATATTATCCTTCGATCCATAATTACCCATCTTGAATCAGTAACTAGTAAAATAAAATAAAAATAAACTCTTTAACTCGTTTACAATACAAAGGTTCTATAAGAAATGAATCGATTTCCGATATTATTTCTACTAAATTATTAAAAATTGGTTAAAATTGCAAGTTAGATATTTTGTAAAAAAAATATAATTTTAACTTGAAATTACATTTTATGTTGTCATGTACATGGTCATCACTTTCATTATTCTGGTCAATTTTAAAACTATAAAGGTACTTACACATTATCAAAATCCTTAATATATAAGATACTCTACTTAATGATTCTATTTAATAAAATAATCCTGACGAACATATTAACATTATTGTATAGATCATCCGTAGAACGCAACATACCAGCATTTTAATCGTAACATTTACAAGCGATATATGTCTATGAATACTTAGTACTTATTTATTATATTTTATTTAACTTATGTTATATTATAAAAACTTAACTTTTAGTAAAACTCGTAAGTTTTAAAATTAAAAGTTAGTCTCGTTAATATCCTCTATATAATATCCATTTATACTTATAATAATTATTACCTAACCTATCAAAAATATATCCTATAAATATTCTGAATTATATTTTCTAGTCTGCGATAACCTTTATATTGAAAGTGTCTACTTAGTACTTTAGTTGCACCGGTAAACAGTTCGGAGAATAAAGTTGTTTTTCTCGCTTGACGTCATAACAATATTACTTTAGGTACACAGGTGTAGTTTGTTAGAAATTTTAAAATTAAGTATATGAACACTAGCTTAATTATACTTTTTTATTATTCTAATACTTAAACTAAACTATAATGAACCTATAAGGCGAATCTCACCGGTGGTCGAATAATTCGACCACTCCTGGTTACCTTAGGATTATTAATTTCGGGTGATAATTTACTTGATGAGTGCAGACCTGGCATTGGAGACTCTGCCAAAGGGTCTATATTACTAATAGGTGTGTGTTCATAAGTGTCACTTTCCTTTAAAACAAAAGCTGGTTTCAATCTATCTATCGAAATGTTAGTTTCGCGACCTGGTAATCTAATTTTAAAAAATTTTGGACCCCTTTCTAATATTTTGTATGGACCGTCGTACGGTGGTTTCAACGATTTGTGCACCGTATCGTCCCTAACAAAAACAAAATCGCAAGTGTATAGATCTGAATGTACAAAAATTTTTCGTGAGCTCGATTTACTTATATCTCGCGTTGGGCGGTAATTACTTATCGTTTCGCGAATTTTTTCGACGAAACCGTATGGATCGTTCGGGTCTTTGTCCTCGATGCTATCATAGAATTGCCCTGGTAAACGTAAAGTTTTGCCAAAAGTTAATTCTGCTGCGCTAACTCCACTATCCGTTCGTATAGCGGCGCGAAGACCTAACAGAATGGTCGGTAATTCCTACCCACGTTGTGCTCTGATGTAATCGGGCTCTGAGGGCAGTTTTTATTGATCGATGTACCCTTTCTGCGGCTCCATTCGATTCTGGGTGGTATCCGGTAGTACGAATTTTATGAATTCCCAAAAAACGCATTAATTTTGAAAACAAATTAGACTCAAACTGTTTACCTTGATCGCTAGTTATTCGAATAGGACATCCGTACCTAACTATCCACCCTTCGTAAATATTCTTTGCAACGGCGTCAGCCGTAATTTCCTTCAAAGGAAAAACCTCTAACCAACGTGTACATCTATCTATAACTGTGAGAAAGTATTTATATCCATCCGGAGAGGTTGGTAAAGGACCAACAATATCCGTGTGAATATGCTCAAAACGAGACACTCTAGGAAACTTTCCCAAATCCGATACGACGTGTCGGGATACCTTTGATCTCTGACATTGTATACATGCCTTTGCCCAACGCCCTATATCCTTATTCATACTAGGCCAAAAGTATTGATTAGTAACCATTTTTCTCGTGGTTCGTACACCTGGGTGACTTAAATTATGTATGCTGTCGAATGCAATTTTTCTAAAATTTTCCGGTAAATACGGTCTAACAAAATCATTCGTAATTACACATAAAATTGGTTTATTACACATAGGTAACATAATACGTTTAAACTTAACGATATTATTACTATTTAAACTTTGTGTCATATGCAATAAGTACTCGTCACTTTCTTGCGCCTCAGCAAGTCTATTTAAGTCGAGTACAGTCGGACAGAAAATCGATTCTAATCGTGATAAAGTATCGGCGACAATATTTTCTTTTCCTGAAATATGTTGAATGTTTACCGTAAACTCACTAATAAAAAGTAAATGTCGCGTCCTTCTAGGAGTTTCTTTATCATCTTTTCCTAATTTTGAGAATGCCTGACACAAGGGCTTATGGTCTGTATACACCGTCAGAGGTCGGCCTTCAAATAATTTGCGAAAATACTTGATAGATTTATATATCGCTAGCAATTCGCGATCATAGGTGGAATACTTTTGTTCAGTCGGAGTTAACTTTTTAGAAAAGTATCCCAAAGGTTTCCATGAATCTTTTACTCTCTGTTGCAACACTGCACCTATGCAAGTATTAGAAGCGTCAGTCATCAAGGCCAGATGAGCATCCGGTAAGGGATGTGACAAGGTTACGGCTTGTTGTAACCCAGTCTTGCAATGCACAAAGGCATTTTCCGAGATGTTTGTCCATAAAATTTTAGTTTTATCGTTTTTCTTAGCATTAACTAAATATTTATTTAATTCACATTGATATGTTGCCAAATTTGGTAAATGAGGACGGTAAAAATTTAGCATACCTAGAAATCGTCTTAATTCTACTATCGTTTCCGGTTTGGGAAAATTTACTATTGCCTCTACTTTTTCCATGATTGGTTTAATACCGTCTATACTAACTTCATGTCCTAAGAATTCTATGCACGACTGTCCGAAACAACACTTACTTAGATTGATAGTAATACCATACTTATCAAAACGTTCGAATATCATCCTTAAATGTTCTTTATGTAAGGTTGAATTTTCGCTGGCAATTATAATATCATCTAAATAATTATATAAAAAATAAAAACCCTGTAAAACAGTGTTACTCATAAAACGCTGGAATGTTTGCGCTGCATTCCGTAAACCAAAAGTCATCCGGGGAAACTCGAAAAGGCCAAACGGGGTTATAATCGCGGTCTTCTCAATATCGTTTGGCGCAACGCCTACGCAATGGTATGCCCGATTTATGTCTAATTTAGTAAATACGGTTTTATTTGCTAAAACATAAGTAAAATCATGCAATCGCGGTATTGGATATCTGTCGGGCTTCGTTATCGCATTTAACTGCCGGTAGTCTCCACAAGGTCTTAATTCGCCGTTTTTCTTTGGGACGACGTGTAACGGACTAGCCCATGCGCTTTTGGAAGGCCTACAGATACCCAATTCCTGCATAACTCGGAACTCTTCTTTAATTTTCTTATATCTATCAGGTGGCAAAGGACGAGCGCGCGCGTATACGGGTGGTCCCGTTGTTTCGATGTAATGTAAAACGTTATGCGGAGGAGTTTCCCGGAATGACGGCGGTTTGGTAATGCTTGGATACAGGCTTAATAACTCATAATAGGGATGATTTTCAATTATGGAAGAAACAGACGGCTGGTTAATATTTACTATAGATGCTAATACACTTATATCTGTAACCTGATCAATTAATTTACGATTGTGCATATCAATTAAAATTTTATGACGTGACAAAAAATCTGCGCCCAGAATTGGCTGTTTAATATTGGCTAAAATAAAATCCCAGCGGTAGGGCCTACGGAGCTTAAGATCTAAGGTTAACGACTTAGTACCATAAGTAGCGATTTCTGTGCCGTTGGCGGCGTATAATTTATATTCACTGCACTGACCTGATTTTAAAAGTTTTTTATTTACTGGTAGTACACTCACGTTTGCGCCAGAATCGACCAAGAATCGAAGTCCTGAGTTATAGTCCATCACTAATAGGCGACTGCAGGGTATGACAGCGCAGACCTCCGCCCGAGGCTGCACCCTGTCCCTTAGTTTTCCGACGAAATGGGGTTGACGTTGCCCGTCCTGTTGCTGTCCCTGGGCTTCCATGTACACGGTGGCACGCAGCGATGGGCTCTGTGGCGATACCTATAATGGTAGGTACAGAGCCAGTCTGGTGATTCCGGTGTACGGCGGCTTCGTGAACTAGAACGTAAACTCGAGGGGCGTCGGGAACGGCTTCCATCTCTTCGTGATTTCGAACGGGATCGCCCTAACTTATCTAACCTGGCGTTTATCCTGGCTATCTCTGCGGTTAGGGTCGCTACGTCATTTTCCATAGTAGAAGTTTTCCTGCCCTTTGTTATCTCCGCGATCTGCGTCACTCGTGTAGCCTCAGTCACGTTATCCGCTATAACAGCCAAATTTTCTAGATCTGCCATAACCGCACGAACTGTATTTGGGAGGTGCCCTTGCCAAAGCACACGTAGAGTCTCGTCCGGGATGTTATCTCGTGCAAGGTCTCGCATTCTGTGCAGGAGCTGGGAAGGTTTCTGATCGCCTAGCTCCATCTCTCCAATAAGCCTTTCTATTTGTCTCGCTTTGGAGTCCTCGTATAGGCTCAATAGTTTGGCCTTCAGCGCCAGGTATTTTCCTGTTTCTGGAGGTCTAATCAAAAAATCGGTCAGCTGCATGATGACTTCTTTTGGCAATTTCGCGACGATCAGCTCAAACTTAGCTTCATCTCCCATTTTCTGAGGTGCCAGGATTGCCTCAACCCTGATGAACCACACCCTAGGTTGGTCCATCCAAAAGTCTGGAATGCGAGATTGCAGTGACACGGACATAATATCAGCTGGCGGAGTGGGTGGAGATGGTGCCATTGTTACGGGTTTCGGTGCTGGCGACGTCATATCACGAAATTCAAGTTTTTTTTTTTAAATTTTTTAAAATAATTTCACTACAGTTTATTCACAAAAATGTCACTGATTGATCACGTCGGGGTCACCAATTTAGGGTTGGTGGGTGAGCCCGGTAGTTCCAAATAAAAATGCTAAAACACGGTACTGTTCATGTATTCATGGATTTACAAAATATTATTTTTAACCTTAAATTAGATTATATTTGAGTTTTACAATTCATTATCTTATGTCTGTATAGTATGCGTGTCTTTACCGGACTGCTGTAAGTAATTCAAAATCGAGCAAACGACGAGCGACGTACAAACACATACAAGGATTTGCGCGTGCACTTACAAACACATGTATGCATTCTAGTCCCTACACACAGTAACACTCAAGTCATTGTTCACGATCGTAGCAATCATTGGCCGAACACCATGGGACAGCTCTCATCACTTAGTTACCTTACGCCAAGAGGCTCAAGTATTTTTACCATGTGCTATAAGCAGAACTTCCAACAGATTTTCTATTACCTGTAATCTGTCTGTTCGGTTTGCAATCGAACACCCGTAATCAGCAATAATTTAACTTATACCTAATTAATCAATAACAGCAATTTACTTTATAATTTATTTCAATGTTAACCTAGCATTCGGCCAATACAGTGGTTTAACCAGCGACCTGCAGAAGGACAAGTACACTCCTTCCTAAAATTGTGATGAATACATGACATCAGATTAACCACTATATGTCGATCAAACCGCTTCATTTTTACATTCAAACTAACTTTTTCTTAAACATCTTAATTAAAAAGAATTAAAAATGGCGACATTAATTTTAAATTATTCTCTATCTTAACATGAAATTATTACAATTTCAGACCTGATGACATTCACACGCTGTACTCGGGACGCACGGTCGAGATCAACAACACGGACGCCGAAGGTAACCAATGATTCTCCATTCATTCATTCATCTATTACTTTTGACACAAACTTTCAACCCTGTCTCGTTTTTACCTGACCAAAACTGTCTCTGTGTTGTAAGAGGTCCGATTTGGGCCAATTTTCAAAATAAGCTCGACGTCAATATAGTCGGGGTTATTTATAGATTGAAATTTTCAAATTTGAAATCGTCGAAAGTAATCGCGGGAATTTGTTAACGAAATTTATATACATTTCTAAAGTTTACATTTACACAAGAAAATTCTCCGTACACCACATATCATTAGGTAATTTATTACCAAAAGGTAAATAAATCATAATATTTTAAGGTTTTGCATTTAATAATGCTCAATTATTCTTAAATAACTGAAAAACTATCCACTAGACGGAGCTACGTTAGCAATATAAAGGAAAAAACAAAAGTATGCATTTGACGACCGGCTGGTGTAGTGGTAACATACATTGCCTTCTGTGCCAGAGGTCCTGGGTTCGAATGCCAGCGGCGGCTGATATTTGTGTGATAAACACAGATATTAGCCGTCAAGTCATGGATGTTTATATGTTTATTTAGTTTATTCTAATAAAATGTATTCATTCAATATGCATGTTTATATATTTCTTAAGTATATCAGTTATCTAGTATCCATAACACAAGTTCTTTTAGAAACTTAATTTGGGCTAGATAATGTTGTGTGAGTGTCAGATATATTTATATTTAATTTCATGGCTTGTAGCCAGGCCCCGGTAGCTCAGTGGAAGCGTACTCGTCGGGCATAGTACTCATAAAATCATACTCTTGTGCGTTTGTAAACAAAACATCGTCTCTAAAGTTGTAATTAACACTTTATTTTCTTTATTTTAATTTAAAATAAAGAAAATAAAGTGTGTAAAGTGAAATTTATTACATCAAAAATAAGTTATGTTGATAAAAATGTACTAACAAGTTCAATTTAGAAGTTTTGAAATAACTCTCAGTATTAAAATTGTACCAATCAATATACCACCGGCAAAACCATTGTTGTGAATAGTGAAGTGTCATACATCCTGATTAAATAAATACAAGGTACTGTGCGGTTGTTATACCTTTGGCTATGAAATTCAACATTAAATAATCATAATATACTATTAAACATAAACAAAAACTGAACAGTCATACTCATACACAGAGTATAGTCATACACAGATAACATAGACATTACACTACAGAAGTCCGTTTATAAGTACGAAACTTCAAGCACTTGACAATAGAGGGCGTTAGTATAAAAAAAAATATTAAAAATGAGTAGTAAGCAAGTATGTAACGGATGTAAAGCCTTGCTGAGACATTCTGAAAAAATTGTCTGTTCAAATATATCTTGCGCGAAGCAGTTTCACTACCTGTGTGTGAATATAACTACGGAAAGTCCTAAAAAGCAACGAAATTGGAAATGTCCAGACTGCAATATTGTTACTCTTAAAGCGCAACGTGTCAATGATAATAGTAATACCCCTATCCAACAGCTATCAGCTGGTAGTGATGATGATCGTGATGACATTATCATCAAAAGTCAAAATATGGATTTGTCAAAGTTGCAAGAACATATTGCTGACATCGTCCGTTCGGAAATCCGTTCCGCTATTACAAGGAGTTTTCAGTAAGTAGAAAAGAGATAAGAAATTTTGAAGATTCTCTAAAATTTCTGAGTACCCAATACGATGAAATTTCAACCACACTCAAGAATAATGACAATGAAGTAAAGAACTTACGTAATGACAACATTTTTCTACAGGGTAAGGTCAAAGATATTGAATCACGCCTAATGTACATGGAACAAGAGGCAAGGCAAAACAATTTAGAAATAAACGGCTTGCCTGAGCATAAAAGTGAAAATCTCATCAACACCATTATACAGATGAGCAAGGTTGTTGCGTGTCCAATTTCTGAAAACGAAATAACAACTTGCACCAGAGTACAAAAAATGAACCCTACGTCTAAGAAACCAAAGGCTGTTGTATGCAAACTCAATAATAAAAGTAAACGTGATAACCTGCTTGGAGCAATATTCCTTTATAACCGAGCTAATCCGAAGAACAAACTGAACTCGAAACTTCTAGGACTTAGTGACAAAGAGACTCCTATTTATGTCGGCGAACACCTTACTCCGGCTAATAAATCACTCCATGCCGCTACAAGAATTGCAGCCAAAGAAAAGAAATATAAATTTGTGTGGGTACGCAATGGTAAGATACTGATAAGAAAGGATGAAGGAGCCTCAGCAAAACTTGTAACCTGTATCGAAACTTTGAAAGCTCTCCAATAGTAATGTATTTTTTTTTTTGTTATTGTTTAAATTTTAGCGAGTGATTTAGCGAATTGATAGTATATACTAAGATTATCGAATGGAATGACTAAGCCATTCGATAATCTTAGTATATACTATCAAAATTGCAGGAGTATTAGAGGTAAATTACAAAATATCTGTTTAAATGTACTGAGCATGAATTACCACATAATAGTTATAACAGAGACCTGGTTAAACGATAAAATATTAGATGCCGAGATATTTGATGATAGATATCAAGTCTTTAGAAGAGATAGGCAGGCGGGTACTTTTTTGACGGGCAGAGATGGTGGAGGTGTGCTTGTTGCTGTTCTTAAAACATTCAGAGCCTATAGGAATTTCACGTTTGAATCTAACGTTGAAGATTTATGGATTACTCTAAACTTAGCCACTCACAGTAGCAGATCTCAGCAGGTACACATTTGCGCTGCTTACTTGGCTCCCCCAGTTAAAGCAGAAACACTCATGCACTATACTAATAAAGTCAATAGTTTTATTGAAAGTGAAAATATTATAATTTTAGGCGACTTTAACCTAGCTCGCTCACTTACTTGGACAAAAAAATCCTCTCAGTCATATGCTGAAATCGAACTTGCTATAGATAATCTAGGTAGAATATTTCAAGAGTTCCAATACAGCAATAACTTAAAACAATTTAATTTCATAAAAAATCACCAAAACAAAATCTTAGATCTAGTTCTTGCAAATACATGCTATCCAATAAAAGTGACAACTGCGGAGGATGCCATTTCTAAAATTGACAACTATCACCCACCTTTAGAAGTTCTTGTTGAGATTAAACACCCACAAATGCTTAGTAGAAATGTAGCTCCTAAATATCAATATTATAAAACTGATTACAATCTTGTCCGAAACCGTATCGCTGAAATAGATTGGGCTGAAGAGTTATCGCAAGAGTCATCTGTTAATGCAGCTGTTGGTAGATTTTACACTATTATGAACCAAATAATCCGTGAATTTGTCCCCTTGAAACGGCCAACTAAAATTAAATACCCATGCTGGTATACAATAAACCTCATTAAATTACTCAAAGAAAAAGAAAAATGTAGGCAAAAATTTAAAAAATATAATAATTTGCGCGATAAATATGAATACGACATTTTAAGAGATAGGTCAAATAAACTTATTAATCTTTTATATTATAATTACATAGAGAAAATCCAAGCTCATTTGACTAATGATCCCAAACATTTTTGGAAATATATAAAAAATAAGCGCGATAACACATCCACAATTCCCAAACAAATGTATTTGAATGGACAACTAGCTAATGACGGAAAAAGTATCGCAAACCTATTTGCTTATAACTTTGCATCACACTACAACCCTGAATCGCGCAATAGAAACTTTACAATTCCTGATGAACATGAAAACTTTAATAACCATTTGCATTCTTTATATATTTCCAAGATAAGTATTGAGAAAAAAATGCGGCAACTTGATGTTTCTAAGGGGCCAGTATCAGATGGCATACCTCCTCTTTTCTACAAAGAATGTGCAACTGAAATAGCTGAGCCGTTGTATATGATTTTTAATAGATCTCTCAGAGATGGTGTGTTTCCTGAAGAATGGAAGAAAGCTATGGTTATGCCTATACCAAAAGCGGGGGACAAGGCTGATATTAAAAATTATAGGCCAATAAGTAAACTTTCTGTAGTAGCTAAAGTCTTTGAATCCTTGGTGTGTCCATTCATTACCTGGCATATCAAAAATAAAATTTCAACGAACCAGCATGGCTTTATGAAAAACAAATCAACACTGTCTAATTTAGTTACATTTGTTGAAAAAACCCTAAAAAATATAAGTAACGGCAAGGAAATCGATGCTGTTTATAGTGATTTTAGTAAAGCGTTCGATAAGGTTAACCATCACATATTGCTTACGAAATTATCAAGCATTTTTAACATTCATGGATCCCTTTGGAACTGGTTTCAATCTTACCTAACTAATCGCCAAGCTGTGGTTGTAGTAAATGGATACGTTTCCTATGTTTTCACACCAACATCAGGAGTACCTCAGGGCTCACATCTTGGACCGATCTTATTTAACATCTTCATAGACGACATTAAATATTGTTTCCTCAACTCACATTTCGAGATGTACGCAGATGATTTAAAAATTTATAAAGTAGTTGAAACGGTTTCGGATTGGGTCCTTTTGCAACAAGACATTGACAGGTTTTATGCTTGGTGTCAACTTAACGCTATGGACTTAAATGTAGAAAAATGTCACCATATTAGATTTTCACGTAAAAAAGTAAGCAGTAACATGAACTACAAAATAAATAATGATACCCTAAAAAATGTACGTGAGGTTCGAGATTTAGGGGTTGTGATTGACACAGAAATGAAATTTACTAAGCAAATAGATAATGCTGTTAAGAAAGGGAATAAAATGTTGTCATTTCTGAATCGTAACACAAAACAATTTAAGAATGTAAATGCCCTAAAAACTTTGTACTTTGCACTGGTACGTAGTCATGTAGAATACTGTTCCATAGTATGGTATCCCAATTACAAGAATAGCATTGATCGTATAGAAAACATACAAAGGAAATTTATTCGAAGACTCTCCATTTTATCCGGCATCAGACGATCAGTCAAAGAGTATGAGGATAGGCTCAATTATTTTAAAATAAAACCTCTTTTCTGGCGTAGGGACTATTTAGGACTACTATTTTTATATAAATTAATTAATCAAAATGTAGATTGCCCGCCATTGTTGTCTCAAATACATATTAATGTCCCCAGATCTTCATCAAGGTTAAAACACTATGTACCCTTTAATGTGAAAATTTGTCGAAATAATTATGGGAACAATACACCACTATCGTATGTCCTCCGAAAATGCAACTCTGTCTTTTACAGACTTGATATTGATTTCTCATCTAAAATCGGCCATTTCAAAAAGTTAATAAAGTCTTGTATAAAATTTTAAAATTTTAAGTAAGTGAATGTAAATTAATTTTAATAGTGTGAATTGTAAAGTACTGTAACATTTTGTAAATTGTATATTTAACTGTAATATCTTTAAACTATGTAAAAAAATGAGTTTTGTTTATACGAACTATTATTTTAACTGAGATTGTTGTGCTCACCTTTAATTTAAAATCATTTTAATAAGTGTTTAATTGTGCAATTTTATTGAAAATGTTTTAAGATGTATTTTAGTTGGTAAGCCATAAATAAATAAAATAAAATAAAAAAATATATAAAGTCTTCTTTCAGCTAGATACCCTATCTACGATATTTAAGGCACTTTCCCTTGATGTCCTATAGTCTTGACACGCCCTGTGTATTCCGTTTATTTATTTAAATGTATGTAATATTGTATTTCAGGGCGGCTGGTACTAAGCGACGGCGTAGTGTACGCGAGTCGCGATCTGAAGGCGGACACCATCATTGATGTCGCCACCTTGACCGGGGCACAGGTCTGTATATACTAACTAAATGTTCTTTATTTAAAAAAATATGCTTTTTTGTTGCTTGTTAAAAGAAGAACATATTGTACTGATATCTTTTAAGAAAGTCTACTTGTTAATTGCGAGATATGGGCTCCTATTGAATTTAGATTTAAAATTTGTTTTAACAGCGCCATTTATTAGATTAGATCTGATCTCGTAAAAACACAATTTTGATTTGATTTATACAGAAGGCAGCAGGTCAAGCGTTCAAACCTGTCAAATTTCCCAACCAATTTTAACTTAATGTCGAGGGCATAGAGTTCAGATTCAATTACAATTTGGTTTGGAAC
Organism: Stenoptilia bipunctidactyla; assembly: GCA_944452665.1. Taxonomy (NCBI): domain Eukaryota; kingdom Metazoa; phylum Arthropoda; class Insecta; order Lepidoptera; family Pterophoridae; genus Stenoptilia; species Stenoptilia bipunctidactyla. Next base: position 171,079 of record OX101741.1, on the reverse strand, counting down.
GCTTGATCTGCAGTTTTTTTTATACATAGCTATAAAACGATCTGATGTCATGTTTGACCACTTTGGAGGTATTATAGTGATGGAGAGATACTATTGCAGTGACAGAGGGTCAGCCTATCTCCCACAAAAACATCAATAACTCTGTCCCTTCATTTATTTATTTATAAATTGCCAACAGGTAATATCTTCCTAAACTCGTGTGCTTTCATCTTCGACCTCATCGTCACTTACCATCAGGTGAGATTGAGGTCAAACGCGGGTTTAGTCACTTATAAAAAAAAAGACTATACATGATATAAAAAAAAAACTTAAAATTAAAAAACATGGTCGGGTGTATACCCAATTATAGGCAATAAAATCATAATTACATATGTATTACAAATCAACTTTTTGTGCAAACATATAAAGTAAAATCCTAACTCAAAATATTATGAATAAGTTTATAAATAAGTAAAAACTAAAGAAAAACTAAGTAATTAAACAAATGACTAAAATAAACTGTAAAACTTAAAAAAAAAATATTACAATAGTAGGTATGCTATAATTACATTCCAACTTATTTAACTACTAAATTCTTTTGCTTTGTAAAAAAAAAAAAACGAAAAACTTGGTCAGCTAACCAGCGTCTCTCAGTTAGTGTTACGCATTTGAAGTGTGCCAACCGTAATTCATAGGTGTCCAACTGTCGAAGCCTTTTTTGGTGGACTGATGCTAGAAAGAGGAAACGTTTTTGAACCCGCTCTAACCTGTTGATATCACATTTGAAATTAGGGCTCCATACACTTGAACAGTATTCTAAGTTGCTACGAACTAATGATATATACAGGGATTTAAACGGAACGATACTTTTGAACTGTTTGCAGTTTCTCCATATAAACCCGAGCATTTTAAGCGATTTGCTAATGATAAGTTCACGGTGAGGCTTAAATGTGAGTTTCGAGTCTAACATAACCCCTAGATCTCTGATTGTTGAGATTGTCGAGTACAACGCCATCGATGTAGTACGAACTATGCAGATAACTTCTCATTTTTGTGAATTTGATATGCTTACATTTGCTTATGTTCAACGGTAACCGGTTTTTCAAAGTCCACATGGATATACGATTGAGGTCGTCTTATAAAAGCCTCGAATCAGCCTCGTTTTTTATTATTTTAGAATTTTTTAAATCATCAGGTAGAATTTGGAGTGATAGATTTCTTTGGATAAATCATTAATAAAGACTAGGAACAAGAGCGGCCCTAGGTGGGAACCCTGTGGGACACCAGACGTTGATTCATAAAGGTTTGATTCGTGCCCACCACACACAACTACCTTTTGAAAACGTGGGCTTAAGTAGGAGCGTACCCAAGACAGCAGCTTACCATGTATTCCAAAGCTGCCCAATTTCAATATAAGTAATTTATGGTCGACTCTATCGAAAGCCTTACTTATGTCTGTGTAAATAGCATCAACTTGTTGCCTGTTATCAATGGATATAGAGATCTCATTTAAGTAGCAGATAAGGTTGGTGGTTGTCGACATAACTGACATTTACACTATGCCGGGGAAGAAAAGCAGCTGGTTTATTCTATGTTTATCTTTTACTTCCAGTCCAGCATTTTTATATATATTTTTTTAAATACAGGGTGACTGGTGACAAATTTTAGATACTGAACGAGAGCATTCCGTATTCGATTCTGATCATAAGTATGTAAAAAAAGTAGGTACTTAATTTTTCACTAAATTTCCTTATAAATAAATACTGCTATGTTACTATTTACTTTACATACGTTAAGTTTACTCAGTTAATAATTAATATATATTTATTATCATATTTTTCCTCCATGTATGATCTCAAACTATCACGTCCTTGAATTTCGAAAGTGACCCACCAGTCACCCTGTATAGTTGAATGCTATGTTATTTATATGAGACCACTGTATAACGTTAATTGATGTTTTGTTTATGCCCTTGTATATGTGATGTAATTGTTTTTTTTCTGCACATTATACGAGGCGAGGCAATTGCTACTGCACTCACCCATGAAAAAGGACTCTATAAAGTAGTCGGAAACCTCCGATATTAATGTTTAAAGCCGCATCATACAATAAAATGCACGCCGATAATATCCAAAAACGGAATTACTGTAATTTAATTTTGCATAAATCCAGACGAAAATATATGAAGAACGACGACGTATACAATCGGCTCTCAAGTTTATTAAACTGCTTTTACCCTTAGCTTTACGACTTCTTTTATTTTATTTATTTATATCAAAAAACTTTTAGTAAATCTAATATTTATTCTTTTATTTCACATTAACAATTCATGAGCACTAGTTATGACAAAATTTATTTAAAAATGAAAACGGAGAACAAACTTTCCTTTAAATGCAATAGTAGTGTGTGTATTAATAAATCTAATTAACGACCATTTTGGCGATGGGGTAAGCCTGTCTGCCTCAGACGCCAGCGGTTGCGGGTTCGATTCATGAACGGAACAAGAAAAAAAATGTTCTGAAAAGAAAATGTATTTTATTCTATATTTTAGGGGGTAGTTCGCTATATGGTGTCTCATTAAACAAGCTTTGCTTACTTTGAGGCCATGTAGGTGGGGTGATTGTTTGGGGATTTGATTGATTGTATTCCCGTGTTGCGCAGGGCGTGGCGACGGGCAAGTACCACGCCGGCATCCTGTCCAACGCGGGCTGGCTGGAGGCGGCCGCCGTGCTGGCGGGACGCGCCAGCGGCGACGCGGCGCACGCGCTGCCCTTCGCGCCCGAGCTGCACTACAGCGAGCTCAGCAGCGTCGTCGCCGACTGCAAGAACTCTGCGCAGGTACGTTACACCAGGGCAAGTACCACGCGGCTGGCTGGAGGCGGCCGCCGTGCTGGCGGGACGCGCCAGCGGCGACGCGGCGCACGCGCTGCCCTTCGCGCCCGAGCTGCACTACAGCGAGCTCAGCAGCGTCGTCGCCGACTGCAAGAACTCTGCGCAGGTACGTTACACCAGGGCAAGTACCACGCGGCTGGCTGGAGGCGGCCGCCGTGCTGGCGGGACGCGCCAGCGGCGACGCGGCGCACGCGCTGCCCTTCGCGCCCGAGCTGCACTACAGCGAGCTCAGCAGCGTCGTCGCCGACTGCAAGAACTCTGCGCAGGTACGTTACACCAGGGCAAGTACCACGCGGCTGGCTGGAGGCGGCCGCCGTGCTGGCGGGACGCGCCAGCGGCGACGCGGCGCACGCGCTGCCCTTCGCGCCCGAGCTGCACTACAGCGAGCTCAGCAGCGTCGTCGCCGACTGCAAGAACTCTGCGCAGGTACGTTACACCAGGGCAAGTACCACGCGGCTGGCTGGAGGCGGCCGCCGTGCTGGCGGGACGCGCCAGCGGCGACGCGGCGCACGCGCTGCCCTTCGCGCCCGAGCTGCACTACAGCGAGCTCAGCAGCGTCGTCGCCGACTGCAAGAACTCTGCGCAGGTACGTTACACCAGGGCAAGTACCACGCGGCTGGCTGGAGGCGGCCGTCGTACTTTCATTAAAATTAAGACGACTACACGCTACTAAAAAACATTTTGTAGTACTACGTCGTAGTATTATCAATGAAATGCTGCGTCGTAGTAGATGTACGCTTTTTTCTACTGAGCGTTTCTAAAATAAATATGCATGTACGATTATATCGTATCAAAGAAAATAAAATTTAAATTTGGCTGGTGACTGAAAAATAACCCTGTATTATGATTATTACATTATTGCTTTAATTTTGCCTTTATACAGGTGCGATCGATTTACAAACCATAGTATAGCGCAATTAGGCATTGTTTATATTTGTATTATTGACAAATACGGTCGACGACATAAGCTGCCAACTCCGAACTAAACACGAAACCTTGTTACACTTCTATGTTTTTTGCGTTCACTGCAAATAAATAATCACATGCGATCACAAGATCGCGCTTTATTTATATACAGTATAAAAATAAAACAATATATGTCCCCTTCAGTCTCATAAGCTAAACCGCGTGCGAGAAAGACGGGCAGACTTTTCATGATGCGCATGCAGTACGACGTCACACCCCGCGCTCATTCACAGACAGCACACAAGAGCAATGTGTAAATGTGTTGAGCGCGCAAGCTTTAGTTAATTTATCTATACTGCCAGCGAATCCCAACTTCTTGTATCCGGGTATCTTAAAGAAGCCCTTTTTTTGTTTTGCCGTATACTCAAAATAAATATATAAACATGGCAAATATCGTTTCTAATGTTAATTTAAACAACCCTTTGCTCAGAATCAAAAGAAGAACTGTCAAAGCGCCCAGTTCGACTTTTTGGAATTTCCACCGCATAGGGACGGAAGTTCTGTCTGCATCTAGTAGTCCGATGACATCTTTCAGCAACCCAAATATTGTAACAATAAGAAAAAAGAGATGAGATAATCATGTAGTTTTCGAAAAAAAATAGAAATAAGCGTTCTGATGCCCTCAAAAACTGTACAAAATACAGTTTGTCCTTTCGGCTATTACAATTAAATCAGTTGTTTGCTACCTTTTTTAATATTACTAGTTACTTTACACTTTTACTTCTAAAACAACACCAAAATTGTGCCCCTACAAGACGTAGAACTTAAACAGCCGTTGTTTTACAAATTGTGGTGAATTTTGCCATCGCGAGCAAAGGGGTCTTTTTGATCAACAATTACTCTTAATCTGTAAGACCGAGAGCAATGATTTTTACATCAATTTGTTAAGCTACTTAAATTTTATACTATGATAAGAATTTCAAATAACATCAATATTGAGCCCCTGCAAAATCAAGGTGAATTCTAAGAAACTAAAAATAAGACTTGCTACAGAATGGCAAGGTTAAGGAATTTACCCACCATATGGGTCATTTTCATCAATGAAGTTGTGTATAGTTACTGCTCCCAAAGGCTTATTACTACATGCGGGGACACACTCTATGTGCAGGCAGAGACAAGTAAGTCTCTAACTGCCTGCGTCTGTTTTTCCTGACCACTACAGTCCTGGAACTTTTAAGTGTCGAGTGAATAGGTTTCTCGTGGATGGACGTGTAACACCATAGTCTTCATGCGCACTTTCCATCAGGTGGCATGGAAGACAAACGTCCTATCCTTACAATATAAAAAAAAAAAAAAAAAAAGTAAGTAAAATAGACTGACAACGTCTAACAAACGTGATTCGGAGAATAGTTCTCTTAGAGGTGAGAGATGTCGGTAGTTGTAGCGAATTGAATGTTTATCATAATTTTGTAAAAAATAGCACGCTAGTTATCGTAAGATGGCGTTGTTTCCCACAAAGTACCGTCAGCTTTATTTCCAAGTTCGTCCGATCGTTGTAATGTTTGATCTCAAAATTTGAATATTATTAATTCACTAGCTTTTGCCCATGGCTTCGCCCAATAGCTTATAAATATGATGATTTATAAGCACTTAAAACTATTCTTAATGCTTTTGCATAATTGTAAGATTTCGATATGTAAAATAGAAACACTTAAATCAACTTTTATCTATCAATTGAAAATTTTAAAATATAAATATACAACAAATACTGAGATTTACATGTCTTTTTTTATTGAGTATTAAAGTAATTGAAAGAAGACATTTGCTGCCCTGCATTATGCTCAATAGTTCTACTAGCACACTGCTAGTAGAACTATTGAGCATAATTTGTAACACCTTAGCTTTCAGCTTACTGTGATTATACACCTTTATTGAAATTAAAAACTTTATAATGTTTTTTTGGTTCCAAATTGCCTCTGCAAAAATATATAAACCAGATTTCTGTTACAGCACTCTTAAGTAGGTCTGACTTATTGTTGTCTTGGGAACAATTTTGTACAATCCTTTAACAATTTTGTGAAATGCCATTGGAAAATTTTAATTTAAGTATTATTCATGGGAGTTAGCAGGATTTGCTCTTTCATATTTCAACCATAGGTTATATGTTTATACCAATTACTTTTCAAAACATTACAAACATCCTAAAATTTTTTGTCATTCCAACAGTAACTGCTGAGGTAATTTACGGTTGTGATTTTTGGAAGGCTTTCAACTTAGCTCCAAATATTTTTTAAGAAATTGATTATAGAGCAGAATACCTGAGTATTTTTTAAATCAGTGTAACTCAGTTTCAAAGTCTGGTATACATACATTGCAGCCTTTTGATAATTTAACTGAACAACAAAAGCAAGCTGCTAACTCTATCATTAACAAGTATGAAGAGATTTCTTTTGAGAATAAAGGGTTAGGTAGAACTAACTTAATTGAACATGTTATCGATACAGGCGACTCCGCTCCGATTCGCACAAAACAATATCCATTGTCACCTGAAAAACGGCAAATATTGAGTTCGGAACTGGATAGGATGCTAAAATTAGATGTAGTCACTCCATGTGAATCACCATGGAATAATCCTGCTTTGCTTGTCCAGAAATCAAATGGCGAGTGGAGATTTTGTTTAGATTTTAGAAAAGTCAATTCTGTCACAAAAGGTGATGCATATGCAATTCCTTATATACCGCAAATCTTAGACAGTCTAAAAGAAGCTCGTTACCTAAGTTCCATCGATTTAAGTTCAGCTTTTTGGCAGATACCGCTCCATAAAGATTCACAGGAAAAAACTAGTTTCACAGTTCCAGGCCGTGGGTTATTCAAATTTAAAGTTATGCCTTTTGGTCTTTGCGGAGCACCCGCAAGACAACAAAGATTAATGGATAAACTTTTCAATCATAGTTTTTGTAGCGATGTTGAAGATGGAATGGTGTTTTGTTACGTTGATGATATTATTATTTGTTCATCTAGTTTTGAAACTCACATGTTATTGTTACACAGAGTACTAGAGAAACTTAAATTTGCCAAATTAACTATAAATTTTTTGAAATCAAAGTTTTTTAGAGACTCTAAAATATTTAGGATATGTTGTTGATGAGTTTGGTCTTCGAACAGACCCAGATAAAGTTTCAGCTGTACCATCTGTCAGTGCAGATGTTCAGGTACCACTTGCCCCTACTATTGTTGAGTGTTCTGGGGATAGAAATATTGTCAGGTGGAATATTAAATTTAATGGTTTAACTGATCCAAGGTCATTCCTCGAACGTTTAGAAGAGCTTCAAAGCTCAAATGGTGTATCAGATACCAAATTGTTTAATTCTGCATCACAGTTATTTTGTGATCAAGCCCCACGTTGGGCGCCATTTGTAACGTTGTGGATTGGGGGGAGTGTTCAGTTTGTGCCCGGAGTGAAGATTGCTTAAGTTGTAAGTAACCAGACACTCCTACCAAAACACAGGTCACAAAATAAAGATACTCTGAGCGTAAACACCCTAGACTCACCCTCGATCCTACTTATCCAAGATGTAGTGGGGTAGGTGCTACTTAACAGGTCTTGTGATATAAAATAAAAGATGTTAATACTGATAAATATCACAGATTTTATTGTGTAATAGTTCAAGGCGAGTCCTGAGTATCTTTACACAGAGAGCGGTGAGAAAAAAAGTTTAACTAGCTCAGGAGAGGGAGTTCACCATACTAAAATCACCTCACCGTCTCTGTTATACATAAAAAAACAATTTATATAGGTACTTAAGTTACCATGAAGCTAAATTAACAAAATAAATAATAAATAAATAAAATTGTTTATTTCAGATTTACATCCATAATGTTGTTAGTAACTTAAAACTAAATTTAATTTAAAACTTAACAGCTAGGATTAGTACTTATATTTAAAAATAACAAATAGGAAAACTTTAATTCACTTCGCGTATCTTCGCAAACCCGGAGCACTAGGTATACGTATATGCACATGCTCCCAGTGACTAAGAATCTTACCATCATGCTTTTCAGCGATTACTCTCAGGATGTTGTTGTCGCTGCCTCGGACCCTGTGCATCAGCGAAGCTATTCTTTTTCTTATTAACGTAGGAAAGTCATCCGTGTGAGCGTCCGCAAACATTCCCGATGCACTGCAGTACCTCGGCAGCCCCAACAACATCCTGAAAGCATTGTTGTACTGAACTCGGAGAGCACTGAATGTCCGCCTCCTATAACTAGCCCATAGTGCACATGTGTACAGCGACTGGCAGAAAGATTTAAATAGCGTAATCTTTACGTCTGCCGTACATCGCGCAAATCTACGGGCCAGCATATTACAGCGGACAGCCAACGCTCTCCGCTCTCTCTCAATGTCCATGTCATCACATAAATCCTCGGTCACCACATGGCCTAGGTACTTGAAATGTGTCACTTTCTTAAGCGACACTCCTCCCAGCTTTACAGGTGGAACGTAAGCCGGCTTCCTGTTTCCAACCTTAAAAACAAGCAGCTCACTCTTGGCTACGTTGTATTGAAGGCCATGTGTCTCCGCATAACGCTCACATATGGACAACAGCCGTCTAAGCGCACTGATTGACGGGCCGAGCAGTACCATGTCGTCTGCATAGCTGATGCTGTTCACGGTCAGACCATCAATCGAACAGCCGACGCCCGCACTGCTCAGTCCGACAATCAGTTGGTTCATATATAGGTTGAAAAGCGAGGGTGAGGTCGACCCTCCCTGTCTCACCCCGCATTCCAGCCTATACTCCTCCGAGCACGCGTTACCCCATCTAACCACATTGGTCTGGTGACCATACCAATACCTAAATATATTGACAATGTGGTCCTCTACACCTGCTTCGTGTAACTTCTTCCAGAGCAGATCGTACCTCACCAAATCAAAAGCCCTGGAAAGGTCCAGGAAGGCCGCATAAACAGGCGTGTTCCTGTCCGTGTAGTACTTCACAACGTGCTTGAGCGACATTATTGCACACTCTGTAGATAATTTTGGTCTAAAGCCAAACTGCGCGTGCTCTAAATTAACATGTTTTTTCAAATGTCGCTCAAGCACGCCATCAAGCACCTTCGCAGAAATAGTCGCTAATGAGATCGGTCGATAGTTACATTTATCGGAAACGTCCCCAGTCTTATTTTTCAAAATCGGAACAACGGTGGATCTCATCAGCTCCTGCGGTAGGTATGCGTGCCTTATACAAAATGTAAATAACATCGCCAACAGCCTCGCCAAATGCGGACCCGCATGCTGAAAGTGCTCAATGCTGAGACTGTCATGGCCCGGTGACTTTCCTCGCTTCATGTTTTTAATTATGTGCATAATTAGCTTAGCGGAAATTCTTTCAGGTGTTTGAGTAGGTACACCGGACCCCACAGTCACAGCACCTACAACCCCAACCCCAACAACATTTTTCAACGTCGGTTGAATCCTAAAACTATTCATAAATACGTTGGCAATCCTGGTTGGTTCACTCACTCCGTCAACGCTCACCGGCATGCCAGCTTTAGGACTAAGATTCTTTGTCTTTTCCCAAAAACCACGGAAGTCTTTCTTTCTATGTCGCGACGCCAATATATCCATCTTAATTTGATCCTGGTTGTTTTGACATATTTTCAGTTTTGATTTAAATATTTTTCTCGACTTGACCATTTCCTCATAAATTGAACCCTCGCGAGGTCTCCCATGCCAAATCCAACAATGAAACTTTTCGCGGGCATCCCGGTGCGCCCCGCGAACGTGCTTGTTCCAACCTAGGATGTGCCTACCGTTCCTACCGGTTCTCACGGAACCACACATTCTCTTGGTTCTAAAATCATAACTGTACTCAGAGGCTAAACTTAAAGTATTAATTATCACATTATAAAGCTTATCTATCACAGCATGATGTGCGTTCTCATTACATAGGCTATCACAGCAGTAACTTAACTCTAACGGTATATCAATATGTTTTAAGGTGTTATTACAGTACTCGTTATATTTTTCAATTTGATAACTGTCCCGCTCTCCCCACTTGATTTTATTTATTTTACAATAAGGAACCGGCTGCGCCCTTCGCCTGATCACGCCTATATCACACTGTACTTCCAGGGGGAAATGATCCGACCAATATACGTCATTATGTATTTTTACTGACACTACAGATTTCCACGCCGCCTCAGTAGTTAGGCAATGATCAAGCCAAGAACAACTGCCGTTTATATCACTCATATACGTGTAAGAGCCCGAGTCTATGCCTAATTTCAAAACATCTGCACAAGACCAGGTTAGCTCTGAACAAAAGTTATTTAATTCTCTAAAGAAGAGTCTCCCCGGATGTGCATTGAAGTCACCTAAGACATAAACATTCTCGATATTTTCATTATCAACTATCGCAGATATCTCGCTCATACACTGCACAAATTCAATTAGATTGTCCTGCTCGTCATTAGGCATATACACACATTAAAAAATAACAAAGACCTGTCTGCCACACACACTTTGATTCCAGCGATACGGTCACTCACACAATGAACAACAGTTACCGAGTCAAACAAATGTTTACGCCACAATAGGCCTACACCTCCGTACGGCCGGCCGCGTAGTAGCCCGGCACCCGCGTCCACTGCGGACTTTCCGTGAAAACCAAAGTCTTTATTTACTAGGCCTAAGTTAGGAATCTCATCCGGAAGCAACCAGGTCTCCTGCAGTGCGATAATATCAGTGTCAAAACTCATTATCCTTACAAAGTCTAGAGATCGCTTAAAAGATTTACAATTAAAGCTAATCATCTTAAAAGGTAATTGTTTATTAATCAACTAAGATTAGTGCTGCAGACCGAAAACTAAGCTATTCCAAAGCTAAGCTAGGGAAGCTAGGCTAAGCCAAACTAAGCTAAGATATAAATAAATGGCGTGCACACAAAGAGCTAAGCCAAAGCTCAGTTAGTGTTGCGGAGTTCAAATAGACGGACGTCAGGCGCTTGCTATGAATATAATCGATGAAGAAAGTTCCGATGATGAATACGTTACACATAGAAAAAGAAGATTAATACTGACTTATTATTATTATATAAGAAAACGACATTCTAGACCTTGGATATGTCAACACATTGAATCTCGGCACGCAAGTGGAGAGTTTAGAACTTTATTTTACGAATTAGATGATGAACATTTTCAGTTATATTATCGTGTTACAAGAGTTCAGTTTTATGATTTGTTATCATTGATCATCGGAGATATTACTAAACAAGATACTAACTATCGGAAGGCTATAACCCCAGAAGAAAGATTAGCTATTTGTTTAAGGTAAGCAAAACTATTTTAATTAAAAAAACATTTATTTTTATTTGTTATTGGTAAATGCCAAAAGGTTACAAATTATCTAAGTTATCGTTTTGAGTTGGCGTCGAAAATGTGGATGATGAGTACCCATATTGATAAGTCTGCCTAGACAAATAACTTTCATAATTTTCCTCTGCTTCGTTTACAATTTGAAAAAGCTTTTTTTTTACATCTCTTTGTATCCAATCGGGAAGCTTTTTAGTTGACTCGCACATACTGTCAAAAAATAAATTTAACGGATGTCTGTGTTTCTCCGCCTCTTTTGCCTCCTCAGCCTTCCGTTGCTCTCTTTGCTCACATCGCTTCATAAAATCGTTATCGACTTTCTGAAGTAAGTCGTTTAATGATGCGTCATCGGCAACTTTTCTTTTTTTTATCCTTGGTGGTTCGGAAGTATTTTCGGAATCATTCGGAATTTCTTCGAAAATCTCAGTACTTTGACTTTCGGTTGATGTACTGGCCAAAGTATTTTTATCATTAATTGATACGTTACCAGTTCTCTTACGGTTTTTCATGTGGGGTAAAAGAAATTCGAGTAACTCGGCATATTTCCAGTTATTTGCCGGAGAAGCAGCCTGACCACTTGTACTGGCTTTCATCCTTTTCAGTGACTCTCGATGACTATCTCGTAATTTTTTCCACTCATTCTTCGCAGTTTTCACTGTAACAAACACCAAGTCAAACTTAGTAATAAATATTTATGTGTTTCAGGTTTTTAGCTACTGGCGACTCCTTTAGAACAATTGGATACAATTACAGAGTGGGTAATAATACAGTTTCTTTGATTGTTAAAGATGTGTGCAATGCACTTTGGATTCATTTGCAACCAATATATATGAAGTTACCGACAGAAAGTGAATGGGAAGTAATTGCAGAAGACTTTAATGATAAATGGCAATTCCCTAACTGCCTTGGTGCCGTGGATAGGAAGCATATCTCAATAAAATGCCCTCCTCAGTCGGGTTCTAATTATTTTAATTATAAAAAATTTTATTCTGCCGTCCTTCTCGCAGTCGTTGATGCACACAAAAGATTTATTATAATAGACGTTGGTTCAATGGGCCGATTTAGCGACGGAGGTATTTTTGCAGATAGTGCATTTGGCCACAAATTACAAAACGGGCAATTAAACTTGCCCAATCATAAACCTTTAACGCCTGATAGCGATCCAACTCCTTTTGTGTTTATAGGTGATCAAGCATTCCCATTACAAAAACACTTTATGAGGCCGTACCCACGGAGTACATGTTTAGATAACAGAGCAAAAAACACCTTTAACTATCGTCTCAGTAGAGCACGAAATGTAGTAGAAAATGCGTTCGGCATATCAACAGCACGATTTCGTGTGTTTCGTCGACCATTTGAATGTCAATTGGAACTAGTGGACGTCATTACAAAGACTACCTGTGTCGTGCACAATTATTTAATATCTTCAAGAACGACAACTAGTAACGCCAATACCGTCAATATTGAAGAACAGCAAACTTTAAGATCGGTACAATACGACAACTTACGAGCAACTAGAGAAGCATTTCGTGTCAGAGAGTTATTTTGTAATTATTTTAATAATGTAAATTAGATTAAACTTGAAATAAAAAATAATTAAACTCACCGTCTGGTATGTCTGGATTACTTATTTCTTCCACTATTTGTTTCCATACAACATCCTTTTTAATAGAATTGTGATAGTCCTTTAACTGTGTGTTCCATAACACAGGAAATTGTTTAACAACTTCGATAAATTGCTCCATATTCGCTACGAAACGACCGTGCGTACGACAAAGGACACTGGACAGCACTGGCGAAGGATGTGCAAAGGGCGTGCGGGGAAGGCGGGAGGGACATAGCTTAGCTCGCGTAGCTGCGCATCGGCATACACAACTAACATAGCTTCGCATATTTTAGTTAGCTCACATAGCTTAGTTCACATAGTTTGCGGTCTGCACACAAGTATGGAAAACTGCGTCAGCTATGCGAGCTAAGCTAAACTAACTTAGCTTAGCTCTTGGTCTGCAACCGGCTTAAGACTACTTAAAAGCTAACGCAAGGACTATCTTTTAAAACAATAATTAAGGAATATTCTATCTCTTAATGTCACTACAATAACTAATATCCAGTTTCAATATCCAATATCCAATATCAATTTCCAATATCACCACAGGTACTTTCTTTCTTGATTTTATAGTTAAAAAACAGTGTTACCTTATAATTCCTCGCTCAACATTTTTACTACTTAAAGCAAATCTGCATGTTACCATGAGGATTTCATGATCTTGTGTTAAATCATGTAACGAACAGCTTCAGCAACATTTAAAAACAATGAAAAAACTCCACCAGAGTTACTCCTGCAAAGCACCCATATGGTTTCCAATATGGGCAAAAATTTCTTTATAACACAAACTGCGGCGACTACATATTATACGTATTACGCCTTATTAAATAAAGGTTTATTAAATGGGACGATCACAACATCTAGCCAGCAAAGCCGGCCCAAAAAAAAAGATTTCACATGTTGACAGCAGCGGCGCGTTCCGTCCGTCTTGAAGAAAAAAAAGAATGTTGCCAATCTCAAAATTCTAAGGTCGCGAGTTTTAATTTTTTATAACCCACAAAAACTACTACGTTACAATTTCTATTAAACTTTGAAGTTATCATCTTGATTTAAGTTTTAGGGACCTAAGTATATTGGCTCAGAAAATCCTTTCCGTATCTGGACTATATTGTTTTACAGTTTTGACGTACCTATTTTAAATACAAGGTCATACCAGAAAATCTTTTAAAACTGGTCATTATTCAGTAATTTTTATGTCAGTAAGTATTTGTTAGAAAACCTATAATCAATTATGATTTTACCTTATTCAGTCAAATAATATTTATATTATAAAGTTTTCAATTCAATAATTTAAATTAATTTAATAATAATTATTAAAATATATTGAATAGCGCCATCTAGTCGCTTTAGTCTGTATTTATTCAACAGTATTATTAACGTGCGTCAACAGAGGTTTTTCTTGTTTAGAGATGATCAGTCTATTTTACTAACTTGTCTCTGGTGCAGGTATTTATATTCTAGGTGCTACATGATACATGATATCCTATATCACAAGCTATGCTTACTTTGGGGCTATGTGTGATTGTCTGGGATTTATTTAATGTTGACGACCACTTGGCGCTGGGGTAACACTGTCTGCCTCAGACGCCAGTGGTTGCGGGTTCGACTCCCGCACGGAACAAGACAAAAAAAGATGTTTCGTGTCTGGGTGTTTATTTATTTATGTATCTTTATTTTAGGTTCCCCCTAGTTCGCTACGTGATATCTCATAACGCAAGCTATGCTTACTTTGGGGCCATGTAGTTGGTGTGATTGTCTGGGGATTTAACTAATTTATTATGATTGAATGGTTGTTGCAGGACCGCAACAACGCGGCGGCGTCGTGCGCGGGGCTGTTCATCCTGGCGCAGCTCGGGTTCGACTTCCGCGGCGCCTGGCTGCACGTGGACATGGCCTCGCCCGCGCTATGCGTCAGTATACCTACCTACCCACATCACATCCACACTGGCGCAGCTCGGGTTCGACTTCCGCGGCGCCTGGCTGCACGTGGACATGGCCTCGCCCGCGCTATGCGTCAGTATACCTACCTACCCACATCACATCCACACTGGCGCAGCTCGGGTTCGACTTCCGCGGCGCCTGGCTGCACGTGGACATGGCCTCGCCCGCGCTATGCGTCAGTATACCTACCTACCCACATCACATCCACACTGGCGCAGCTCGGGTTCGACTTCCGCGGCGCCTGGCTGCACGTGGACATGGCCTCGCCCGCGCTATGCGTCAGTATACCTACCTACCCACATCACATCCACACTGGCGCAGCTCGGGTTCGACTTCCGCGGCGCCTGGCTGCACGTGGACATGGCCTCGCCCGCGCTATGCGTCAGTATACCTACCTACCCACATCACATCCACACTGGCGCAGCTCGGGTTCGACTTCCGCGGCGCCTGGCTGCACGTGGACATGGCCTCGCCCGCGCTATGCGTCAGTATACCTACCTACCCACATCACATCCACACTGGCGCAGCTCGGGTTCGACTTCCGCGGCGCCTGGCTGCACGTGGACATGGCCTCGCCCGCGCTATGCGTCAGTATACCTACCTACCCACATCACATCCACACTGGCGCAGCTCGGGTTCGACTTCCGCGGCGCCTGGCTGCACGTGGACATGGCCTCGCCCGCGCTATGCGTCAGTATACCTACCTACCCACATCACATCCACACTGGCGCAGCTCGGGTTCGACTTCCGCGGCGCCTGGCTGCACGTGGACATGGCCTCGCCCGCGCTATGCGTCAGTATACCTACCTACCCACATCACATCCACACTGGCGCAGCTCGGGTTCGACTTCCGCGGCGCCTGGCTGCACGTGGACATGGCCTCGCCCGCGCTATGCGTCAGTATACCTACCTACCCACATCACATCCACACTGGCGCAGCTCGGGTTCGACTTCCGCGGCGCCTGGCTGCACGTGGACATGGCCTCGCCCGCGCTATGCGTCAGTATACCTACCTACCCACATCACATCCACACTGGCGCAGCTCGGGTTCGACTTCCGCGGCGCCTGGCTGCACGTGGACATGGCCTCGCCCGCACTATGCGTCAGTATACCTACCTACCCACATCACATCCACACTGGCGCAGCTCGGGTTCGACTTCCGCGGCGCCTGGCTGCACGTGGACATGGCCTCGCCCGCGCTATGCGTCAGTATACCTACCTACCCACATCACATCCACACTGGCGCAGCTCGGGTTCGACTTCCGCGGCGCCTGGCTGCACGTGGACATGGCCTCGCCCGCGCTATGCGTCAGTATACCTACCTACCCACATCACATCCACACTGGCGCAGCTCGGGTTCGACTTCCGCGGCGCCTGGCTGCACGTGGACATGGCCTCGCCCGCGCTATGCGTCAGTATACCTACCTACCCACATCACATCCACACTGGCGCAGCTCGGGTTCGACTTCCGCGGCGCCTGGCTGCACGTGGACATGGCCTCGCCCGCGCTATGCGTCAGTATACCTACCTACCCACATCACATCCACACTGGCGCAGCTCGGGTTCGACTTCCGCGGCGCCTGGCTGCACGTGGACATGGCCTCGCCCGCGCTATGCGTCAGTATACCTACCTACCCACATCACATCCACACTGGCGCAGCTCGGGTTCGACTTCCGCGGCGCCTGGCTGCACGTGGACATGGCCTCGCCCGCGCTATGCGTCAGTATACCTACCTACCCACATCACATCCACACTGGCGCAGCTCGGGTTCGACTTCCGCGGCGCCTGGCTGCACGTGGACATGGCCTCGCCCGCGCTATGCGTCAGTATACCTACCTACCCACATCACATCCACACTGGCGCAGCTCGGGTTCGACTTCCGCGGCGCCTGGCTGCACGTGGACATGGCCTCGCCCGCGCTATGCGTCAGTATACCTACCTACCCACATCACATCCACACTGGCGCAGCTCGGGTTCGACTTCCGCGGCGCCTGGCTGCACGTGGACATGGCCTCGCCCGCGCTATGCGTCAGTATACCTACCTACCCACATCACATCCACACTGGCGCAGCTCGGGTTCGACTTCCGCGGCGCCTGGCTGCACGTGGACATGGCCTCGCCCGCGCTATGCGTCAGTATACCTACCTACCCACATCACATCCACACTGGCGCAGCTCGGGTTCGACTTCCGCGGCGCCTGGCTGCACGTGGACATGGCCTCGCCCGCGCTATGCGTCAGTATACCTACCTACCCACATCACATCCACACTGGCGCAGCTCGGGTTCGACTTCCGCGGCGCCTGGCTGCACGTGGACATGGCCTCGCCCGCACTATGCGTCAGTATACCTACCCACACGTCATATCATCATCTACAACCTTGCTCTTTGTTTACCTAAACGAAACCTGATCAAAACACTTAGTTACTTCTCTATATTGGACTTCTATGTTGAATCTCAATCCAAAACCTTCAATTCAAACACTTTACTCACACGTGTATTACGGCACCTACCTATACAAGGTGTTCCTTTTGATTTCCCATAACTCTAGGGTATTGGGTAGGGTATTGGGATCATGTAATAAAATCAAATATTTTTTTTTTTTTGTTTTTATTTTTCATACAAAAATAATTCAATAAAGTCAAAACATCTTGTGTAAAACAACGTAGCATTTTCTATCTCTTTTTTATCGCTATGCACCATTGTATGAAACGTTGCTGAATGTTTAAAATGTTTCTGTTGTTTATTGTATGGCTTCGGTGACACGCGTCTATCGAATTAATGTTAAAGAGATTTAACATGAGTGATAATTTATGAACTCATTATATTAAGATTGATGATATCTTGGAAAGTATGAACTTTTTAAACACATATTCTTTGGCAAAAGGAATTATTTTTTAGTTAGGAACAAATCCTCAAAGTAATGGGTTATCAAAAATAACAC
The DNA here is from genome assembly GCA_944452665.1 of Stenoptilia bipunctidactyla. Classification (NCBI taxonomy): domain Eukaryota; kingdom Metazoa; phylum Arthropoda; class Insecta; order Lepidoptera; family Pterophoridae; genus Stenoptilia; species Stenoptilia bipunctidactyla. The sequence goes on along the minus strand of OX101741.1, from coordinate 153,439 downwards.
CTTGTATAAGCTCATTCTTTTTATTAATAAATAAGTCACTCTAGTGACTGGGGAAAGTTGCAACTTGTGCAACCCTTTTCCTAATCATAATACAGTTCAATAATGATGTACTTGATTACAGGGCGAGCGTGCGACGGGCTACGGGGTGGCTTTGCTACCAGTGTTGCTCGGCGCGCACACACAGAGCAGACTGCTGCGAGCCATGGCGCCTGCCCCCATAGTCCGCCCGCGGTAGACGCCAGCGATGCACTAATATCTATACTCCCGTATACATGTGTTGTCCTGTGTATAACACTCTAAATTTAGAAAGTGGTTAAATTTTAAATTATTTTTTGCATTTAATAGCCCTATTGTTGAGGCTATATTTATCGCGAAATTTCTACAAGAACTAAGCGAGTAAAACCGCAGGCGGCTTATAGAGTTGTAATAAATGCAGTAATAAAATAGTAAATGAGAGTACCTACAGCGTACCTAGATACAATATTGGTATGCTCCGCTGAGGAAACTCCTTAGCCTGAAATTAAATTTTAATTCAAAAATGAAATTTTTAATTTAAAATAAGAATAAACCTTATTAAACAATATAACCTTTTTTACATTTTTTTTTGTATACCGGGATCTTAATTAAATAGGACAAATCTAGACAAACTGACTATTTTAATAATTGGGTGCAAAATAACATAAGCATTACAGAGAATATACAATGAACCATTATGATAGTTTGTGACATAATTATGTTTTATCCTCGACACAATACTGCTAGCAAGAGTAGAAATAGACCTAAATAACATAATTTAAGTTACTTAAGTACAACTGTTAACTTAAGCTTGAAGTAGGTATCGTAAACGCTAGCTGGCCTTCGTGCCGGTAAATAACTTAAGCGCTATTAGAGGTAGGTATGTACTTCAGTCAGTAAGATTACAGTTTCAAGTAGCAACACTTGTTGTAATATTAAATTATTTTTTTACCATTGATACTGTTACCATGGTTACCAGCTGCCACTATTCAATATAAACTTTACAATAATAAGGGACTGTATTTACTAGCAACGAAAGTGTTTGTGTTCAAAACAAGCTATGTATAATAATTATAATATACAAGAAACTTTATGTATTTGAGTGCATTTCATAAGCTATGATGGAAAATAAATTTGCATTTTATAATTGAAAGTTTGTTTTAATTCTTACCCAGAATCATCAATCAGCTCATCTAAATCATATTTGTTTTTTTTTTTGACAATGTTCTATTTATTTACATGTGTCTTCACTGAAGTACTTCTTATAATAGTGGGTAAGTCGTAATAGTATACTTAATAGGAGAGCAATAAAACTATAAAATATCCAATTTGATACTTTCAACGTCTTTAACATTGTTGGATCTGAACATCTACTACCAAAACGCACGCGGTTTACGGACGAAAATTACTCTGTTTAAACGTAATTTTATGCTATACAATTACGATATCGTTTGTATTACAGAGACCTGGTTATTAGACAGTATACATGATCACGATGATAATTATTGCAGATGCAAATATTTTTATGATCATGGTGATTACACTACAATATGCGCTGAACTCGACAAAATACATTGGCATGAAATATTTCTCAACAAATGTGTAATTCAATGCGTTAATTTTTTCAATCACACAATAAATTAAGCCCTCCGGGGTATGTTGGGCCAAAGGGCAGAATGTCCAAGGGGTCATAATGCCCAGACGTTAAAAACTCTATAGCTCAATACGTCCAAGGGCCATAATGTCCAAGGAGCCATAATGTCCATACGTCAAAAAGTCTATAAGGCAATATGTCCAAGGGTCAGATGGTCCAAGGACTCATAATGTCCATATGATATAAAGACTTTTGGTCAATACGTACAAGAGTCAGAATATTCAAGGAGTCATAATGTCCAGATGATATGAAGACCATTTGTTAATATGCAAAAATGTCAAAATGCCCAAGGAGTCATAATGTCCAGATGATATAAAGACCATTATAGTGAATGTGTACAAGTCTCTAAGTCACAATTTTCATCAGTAGTGCATTTCTTAGTAGTATAGTACCTAACGGCTTCGGAACCCTACTGGTGTAGTAAATAAAGCGAGTCGTTGTATGGAGACCCCGCATTGATTCCTCATTTTTGGTGTATTCAGATTGGTGTATCAGTGTGCTAAAATTTGTAATTTTTGTTAATATTACCGTTTTCTTTCAATTCCCGTGCGAAGCCGGGACGGGCTGCTAGTATGAAATATTAATATATATGCTTATGCATTTTTCTGCAAACTGTACACAACTACATACAACAGGAAGGTTTTAATCAATTCCGATAGATACTGGCTGAAGAGGCTATTAATGATTAATAATAAAATAAATGAAGTTGAAATGTCACCACATTTCCTGTCATCCAGTCGATCTCGTTTGGGTTTAATATCCGCGGCGTAATATGGAGGAAATAACGTTTAGTAAAAATCAAAAAGGAAAAGACACAGTGCTAGTTGGATTGCACAGGTATAATAGAAATGGTTCAAACATTAACGGCACCACTCTGTGGAGATGCGTGAACCGAGACGAATGTGCGGCGTCAATCACGATAAATAGTGAAGGGACGAGGGTTATAAGAGAGAGTACGCATCTTTGCGAGGCGAGTACGTCTAAAAACGCAATACACCAAGCGAAACAAGATTTTAAAAGTAATGTATGCACTCGCTACTCTCCTGTGCGTAAGATATATGAGGAGTGTTTTAGTGCATTACATGAGGCGGATGACGACAGTGATTCCGATTCCAACACAACACACGTGCCTACGTTTGACTCACTAAAGCGGTCAATGTATAGGGCTCGCAATAATGTACTTAATGTTACATCGACAAAATTCAACAACCTGTCAGATGTAGAAATACCAGATATTCTGAAAGATAAATTTTTGATTAGTGAAGATGGAGACACAAATAAGTTACTCATTTTTAGTACCGAACTTTCTTTGAAGACTATGAAAAATGCCCTCGTTTCAAGCAAAACAACCTTCTTTGGTGATGGTACTTTTGACGTTGTGCCTTCTCCCTTCTATCAACTGTACAGTATTCACATGGATATAGAGAGCACCAATGAACATACTTGCGTAGTACCAGTGGTATACGCTCTTCTCCCGGACAAAAGCACTGAAACATATTTACGTGTCTTCTCTACACTAAGAGATAAATTTAACATAGTAATTAATAAATTCAAGTGCGATTACGAGAAGGCACAGATTAACGCTATGAGAATGGTCTTCCCAGAATGTGAAATAACAGGTTGTTTTTTTCATTTCCAAAGAGCTACCTATATGGAGAAAAGCAAAGCAGCTCAATCTTTGTGATAAAATGGAGGGAAGGAAATTAGCTCGCTTAACTTCCAATTTGCCACTTTTGCCAAAAGATTTGATTTCTGCTGGTTGGAATGATATCGTGAATTCCAATTCTGAAAAATGTTCAGAAATCGAAAATTTTGAACATTATTTTGTCAAAGAATGGCTGTCAAAATCATTACAGGCTGATATAAGTTGTTCTAGTGATAGACACAGAACGAACAACTCTGTCGAGGCTTGGCACAGTCGTATCAAGAAGAGGATGCACGGCACGAAGCGAAATTTATTCAAATTTATAGATTTATTACGCAAAGAGGCAAAACACAAAGATTACGTAATAAAGAGAAGTTTATTTGACCGTAATAAGAGAAAAAGGAGTGTGATTTTATTCAATAAAAAGTATACTGAAAAATTACACGACGTAATTGAGAAAAATATTACGCCACTGCAGTTTCTTCAAGGCTGCATAAAATTACAGAAACAGTGTAAATAATAAGTATGTGCCAGCAATTGTAAGTTTAAGTAGATAACATCCTGTTCCTATCGATGATTTAAAATTAGGGAATATGTGAAAGCGACAATTGTTTAAGTTATATTTTCTGTTGATTTTTGTTGGAAAGAAATAAATTTTAAGCTTTAATTGATGTCTTATTTGTTACGACGACGATTCGCAAAGATATTTATATTCGCACGCACGCACGCACGCACACACACACGCACACGCAAAAGCACACAAATACTCTCTATGGCCTAGTGGTTCTATCTACTTGGCCAAACGGTTGACTGACAGAGAATGCCTACGGTATTAAGTCCGCCATTTGTACTTTGTGTTATATAATGTGTAACTGAAGGTTAAATAAATATTATAAATTATAAAACCATGATGACGCGTCGAATTAAAACCTAACTTTAAGGGCTTTATCAAATTTACGATTTGAGAGCGAGTTTTTCATACATAACTCGAAACTCTTACGCGGCGAACTCGCTGCGTAGGTATTCGTCTTCATTTAAAATTCGCTAAAAAAATACACCCTCATCACACTTGCGATTTGTGAGCGAATTTTGTATAAAGGCGAAGACGCAGCGAGTTCGCCGCGTACGAGTTTTGTATGAGAAATTCGCTCGCACATCGCAAATGTGATAAGGCTCTAAGAAATTGCATAGATGGAGGGTAATTAACAATTAATTTGTGGTTCCAGTAACTGGACATTATAACAACTAGACGTTTCGGCTATTGGGTGTTTTGATATTCAACATTATGACAGCTGCGCATATTATCTATTGGGTGTTTTGATAACTGGACATAATGACAAATTGACATTTTAACAATTTGTTGTTTTGACACATGGATGTTATGACAACTGGGCATTTTAACAATAGGATATTTTGACAAATGGACTTAATATCAGTTTGTCTTTTTAACAATTTGGTTTTAAGTCACCTGGATGTTAAGATTACTGGGCATTTTAACAAAAGGACATTATTTCCTTGGCATTTTGACCCCTTGGACATTCTGTCCTTTGGCCCAACATACCCCGGAGTGAAATTAAGAGACAGTTACATACTTACCCAAAAAGTATTCGGTGCAACAGTCATATCCACCGTGGTATAGTACGTCTCTAAAAAAGATGCTCAGGGAGAAGAAAAAATTTCATCGTAAGTACAAAATCTATGGGAGGCCTACTGACTACGAATCTTTTTCATTTCCCAGGCAACAAGTTAGAGAGGCCGAACAGGATTGTTATACTAATTATATCAATTGCATTGAAAATTCTATTACAAAAAACCCCAAAATATTTTGGAATTACATAAAATCATCCCAATGTAATAATAGTTTTTATAACATATTTGCTCGTAAAGTGGTTGTAATTACACCAATTTCAATACCGTAATGTATCTCATTACGTACTTTTTTTAAATAAAGTTTTAAGATATTCCGTCTAAAAATGAACGATACTTTTAAAAATCTTAGCAAAGAGGTTTTATGTCAAGAAAGTGGTCAATATTTTATGAATAAAATTAACTTTGGGAAATAAAATATAACAAATAAACATTTAATTCTCTAATTTAATTAATTTTGACAATAAATTACAACCATTTATCTGTAACAAAAACACAAAAATATTAATTTACTTTATTAGTAATACTGGCTGTTTTTGTACCTTTGCCTAAAAAAAAATTAATTTCCTCATAAATATGTTATAAAACGTCGTATGACATACCTACGTGCGCTTTGAAAATTACAGCCTCAGCTTCCTTATATCCTTATTTTCAACTTACCGCACTTATATCATAATGTACTATTATCCTGCCACTATGCATTATGGTAATGCTCAAGCTAGCTCTGGTAATGACATATGTGATTTGTTCGCATCCTATTTTCACACTACATTTAGGGATGTACCCCATAGTAACCACAACTCCTTTAGTCATAACACATCGACCAACCACTGTTTCGATTGGTAATATTTACATTGACCCATCTACAGTTCTTCGACTATTGAAAGGTGTGAATGTTAACAAAGGTGCTGGACCAGATGGTGTTCACCCGACATTTATTGTGAATAGTGCCTCAAGTCTAGTAAAACCGTTGTTTAATCTTTACCAAATCACTTCAAGAAGGTGTCATGCCTGACATATGGAAAAGTGCATTTATAACACATATCCATAAGAAAGGTAGCAAAAGTGATGTAAGTAATTATCGCCCGATATCTAAATTGTGTATCTTTTCTAAAATTATGGAAAAAATAGTACATCATCAACTTTACGAAGCTGTGAGTCCTACGTTATTATCATCTCAGCATGGTTTTGTTAAGAAAAGATCCACGACCTCAAATTTAATTTTATTCAACGATTTTTTAACCAGCAACATGGATGACGGGCAGCGCGTTGATGTGATATTTACAGATTATCGCAAGTGTTTCGATCGAATTGATCACTACACGCTACTTCAGAGGCTAAATTTTTAAGGCATGCATGGAAATCTATATCGATGGCTTTCCTCATATATACAAAATAGATCTCAAGCTGTCGCTATTAATGGATACGTATCCGCATGGTGCTCCATACCATCTGGGGTACCTCAAGGCTCAATATTAGGTCCTTTACTATTTGTACTATTTATCAACAGCTGCTGCTAGTCTTAAGTATTCAAAAGTGCTATTATTTGCAGATGATATGAAAATTTTTAAAGAAATTACATGTGAAAATGACTGTGTTTTGCTGCAACACGACCTTTACAGCTTTGAGGCCTATTGCGACGCAAATAAACTCGATTTAAATACGAGTAAATGTTTTTCAATGAGTTTTTCGCGAAAGCGTATAGTAACACCTTACCATTACCGATTGAAAAGCCAATTGCTTGTACAGGTTGAACATATTAAAGACCTCGGTATTTTCCAAGATTCCAAATTGCTCTATGATAAACATATACAGCATATAGTCAACAAGGCAACCAGAGCATTGGGATTCTTGATGAGGACCTGTGCACCCATTAAAAATGTAAAACCAATCAAGATTTTATATTGTTCACTTGTGAAGTCTATTTTGGAGTTTAACTCGCAGGTCTGGAATCCGCGATACTCTGTATATATCAACCGCGTGGAATCCATTCAAAAGAGATTTCTGAGATACTTAGAGTTCAAAACTACAGTTCGTGACAGCACTTACAAAGAGCGATGCTCGCGACACCATCTCCTTCCTCTTGAAGCACGCAGAGGCGTAGCAGATCTGACATATCTATGTAAAATATTGAACTGTAATGTAGACTCGGCTGAACTACTAGAGCATGTCGGATTTGCTGTGCCGCGCAGTACTAATACACGTAGTAAGAAGACGAAGTTGCATATTCCACTTGTTCGTACAAACTATCGACAAAATAGTTACTTTGTTCGCACTTGTCGTTTGTATAATTCATTACGCGATGACTTCGAAAAGGACTTGTTTTCAGACAGTATCGCATCTTTGAGACGAGCATTTGCTTCCGAACTATTTGGTATGTACCAAGTATAACTTAATAAATTAGCTTCTCTGTTTATATTTGAAATACCTATCTTAACGTATAGGTAAAATTATTTCAAAACTTCAGAATCAGTCTTGATATTATTATTACTATCATTTTTCTTGATAACGAGCATTTTGCGATCTGTAAATATGATTAAATCATGTTACTACACACATGTGAAAACTTGTAAGTAGCTCGTATGTATTCATTTTTATATTTAACTAGCTGAATTTAGCTGTAAGTTTTCCTTAAGAATAAAATAAAATATTCAGACGCAAGTTTTGCGCTAACAGCAACCCCTAAGCATGTAAAGAGTCTTTCAATAAGGATGGTTTAATTTCAAAACGGAATAAATTAGGCTGTAGGTATGAGAGATGTTAACCCTTTAACCGCCACGGTCGGATATAACCGACAAATATTTTCGAGTCCATTCCGCCACGGTCGTATATATACGACTAAAAACTAACAATCGTTTCATATGCTTTTTTTATTAAATAACACAGATTATACCATGTAATGTATCTCCTGTCTTTATCCTTTCGTCTGTATTCAACAGTTACTCCATGGGTAAAAAAATCAAACACAAAATGATAATTGGTTAATGTTTTTATTTTTTGTTATGTAGCAAATAAATAATATTTTGATAGTACCAAAAAATACAATTTAAGTGAAAATTTTAGTGGACAATAAATACTTAAATAAATAGATGGACACTCGAGCCCACCATTCAACATGTCACATTTAAATTATAAATTACTGCAGTCATTTTAAGTTTTATTAGAAAACACCACAATCAATAGTATTTCATGATATGCGGAAACAATATGACGTACGTACTAAATGCTGATTTCTTAATAACATGTTTTTACTGAAATACCTTTATACAAAATTACAATTATTAATATTAAAATACCTTACAAATTTTAGAATACCGTTCTGCTAAAAACATAACTTTAAAATGGCTATAAAACACTAGTAAAATTTAGATTTAATCATTGTTTGGTATCTAGCTTAATAAGTTTCATAATTACGAGTCCCGTATACCGGTGCCATAATTTGCTCCTCCTGCCTTGATAAGGGCGTCTTTGAATTGGTCGATGTCTATCTCGGCTTGACTTTCCAACTGCAGTTCTACTGCAAAATTCTGTAAAAGGTAAAGGGCACAGTTACTAAATGTAAATTTCACTACATTAAATTGTATTAAAAATATTATATTAAACTTAATTATCACGCCAAAGATCCTTTTTTTATACCATCGCATCAGAGCAAGGACTGAAAAATCTGTTCCTCTATAAAAATCGGCTCAGCAAGACCGCACTCGCAACAGTAAGAAACTAAACGCAAGCAGAGGCGGGAAATATAAAAGCTTACTCTATTATGTCAAAGCGGCAGAATCGTTCATTCAATCAAGTCATTCTTTAATTTTGATTGTTTGTTGTTGACTAAATATATTAAAACTTAGCTTCGTATTTATTGTTTTAAAATAACTTGTTCATATAAATAAAATGGAAGAAATATTTGTTAAAGTGCCTTGCAGAGAAAAGCAGCTTACTGAATTATTCGAACTCTTCGGTGATAGTGATGAACCGTTACCATATTCATTGTTCATAAGTGGTAGTAATGCAACCGGTAAAAGTTTATGTTTGGAAACTGTAATAAGTTATTTGGGCTATAAACATGTTACAGTGAACTGTATAGAAAATTACTCACTAAAATTAATGTGCGAAACAATTTTGTCGGGTTTGTGCGAAGACCGTGATTTATTTTCAAAGTGTGACTCGACCATGGATCTCATAAATAATCTAAATCGGATGAAAAGCAGTTTATGCTATAAACCTGTAATTCTAGTATTCGATAAGGCTGAAAGACTACGAAACTTCGAACCTAGCGTAATGTGCAGTTTGCTGCGATTAAGAGAACTGTGCAATCTAAACATCTGTACTATTTTTGTAACTCATTTGATTTACGACAACTTCTATTTCAAGATTGGAGTTCGTGAACCGATATGTTTATATTTTCCCAACTACAACAAGGAAGAGTTATTTAAGATAATATTTCTTAAACAGAAAACATTTGTTAATCATTTACTTTCAAATAACATGGTCAGTGACAATGTTAGGAATGAATTAGAGAAACAGGAATTGTTTGCCAATTTTCTAAATGCCTTTCTCAGTGTGTTCTACAGACCATGTCGAGATTTAATTGAACTACAGCACATGGCACAAGTTACATTTGTTAAATATTGTGAGCCAATTATAAAGAATGAGATTCAAGCTACAGACTTAGGTAAGCTATGGAGACATGTTTCCCCAATACTGAAAACAAGTTTAGAACTTCTTTATCTTCGTGTATGCAGCTCAATATCTAATAAGCCGTCCCCTGGGAAAGAAAACAGTAAGGAGACGGACCTAAAAGTATGCAACTTTGAGAGTACTTTAAAGGAAGAATTAACTTCTACAAAATCATTTGCTCAAAGTTTCGAACTGCCGTACTATGCCAAGTTCCTACTTATAGCTGCATACTTGGCTAGTTATAATCCGCCTAAAGAGGATAAACGGTTATTTATGAAAAATCATGGAAAACAAAGAAAGAGACTGCAACAAGTGAAAGCAAAAGCAAAAATTACTGAGAAACTTAATACCCAACTGGGTCCTAAGGTGTTCACATTAGATAGGCTTTTAGCCATCTTTTATGCTATCTTAGAAGAAAAGATAGGCCTGACGAGTAACTTGTTAGCTCAGATTGCAACTCTGGTCGAACTCAAACTCATTGCTGGTAGTAAAGAGATTGATCTCGACACAGCTAAATACAAATGTATTGTCGGTTATGATTTCATTGCTGCTGTTGCTCAAACAGTGGGTTTCAATGTTCGTAAATACTTGTATGATTTTATGTGATACAACTTTATGCATTAAACTGTTTTTGGATTTGAATGCTTTGTTATTTATCCTATACCATTAGAATAAAATCAATAAGAATGATTGTTGAAATCAAGAAAATTGACAAATCTTGAAAATGTTGGTGTGTTTATAATCATTGAGATATTGTAATTGAGACTTCACAGCTTAGTTGCAATTGCGTCACATTCAATGCTTTTAGTTTTATTCTTTATGAAGCAATATTTATTGCAATTTATTTATAAAAAAGCTATATCAAAGTAGAGAGAGATGTAAATAAGTAGAAAAAAAAATTGTTAAGTGTAGAAATAAGATCTACTTATTTAGTTACTTTTTGTACTAATTTTAGTTTGACCAAGTACCTAACTTATAAAGCAAGTAGTTAAAATTGCTGTTTCACCATTCATTTTTATTTGACACACTGTTTTTTGCATATGAAATGGATGGATGTGTAATAGGCAATCACTCTAAAAAGGCTTGATTAAGCTTCAATTTTGCGAAAAGGTAGCTTATACCCTGGGTAATAAAATATTTGTATTAAATATATAAGAGATCTGAATCTATTGGTCAGATTTAAAACAAATATCTAAGTAAGTGCTTGTGTATAGGAAAGTTTGACCTCAATCTCACCTGATGGTAAGTGAAGATGAGGTCGAAGATAACAGCACACAAGGGTTTGGGAACTGGTTCTGCATAAAATATTTTATGTGAAGGGTGGTGTTTTACCGGGTCGGCTATGTAGTGGTCCTGCCACTCGGATTAGTCGCCTTTTACGACATGCTTATCCCGGGCGTCGTGCCATCCTCAGGCGACCCTCCGCGGGTTACAAACTGCTTACTGTTAGTCACGACTCGCTGGGCCGTAGTAGCGCTCTGCGACAGGAATCAACGGGCTACGTTTAAGTACCTATAGTGTAGGTAGGTAGTGCAGGTTTTCATCTCTTCTATGCCTACATTAAATAATATTGAGGAAAGTACCTAAGTATGTATGTCAGAAGTAGTACATCGAACTGTTTGCGATATCGCCGTAGTTTTAATTTGAATTTATTGATTACAAACGAATCTCGTAATTACGTCAGAAATATTGATTATCGAATGTTATTGTTGTGAATAGTGGCGGTTACATCATGTGTATTTTCAAACAACACCGAAAGTCGTATTATTCTGGAGATAGATATAACATTATCTACCTGTGAAAATAATGAAGTATGTCACTTGCTGAGGATTATAAGATCATAATAATAGGTAGACATATTGACAATAGATAGTCGTATCATGTGGCATAATACCTATATTGTGAGTAAAAGGCCTACCATGAAAAAAAAAATGAGTAGGCACCTTCCTACGTAAGTAGGTAGGCACTCATATGAAAAGCTAAGCCTATTATCAAAAAGATGAGAAATTGATTCAATATCACGTATTAAATCACACATAATGCCGTGTGATAGACTTGTCGAAATCAATTAGGTAGGTATCTGTACTTTGCTAAATAAGAAAGTAATACAGATCGAGACTACCTAAATAAGTCTATCTATACTAATATAAAAAAGCTGAAGAGTTTGTTAGCTTGAACGCACCATCCTCTGCAACAACCACTCGAATTTTATAAATATTTTTGGTAGCCCATTTTTTATAAAGAAATTCTTACTGGTTTAAAAAATACGCCGCCGGTAAAACCGGGCGAAGCGAAGTGATCTATGCATAAAGCGCATAGGTACCCAGATTTTACAGTTCAAAGCCAGGTTAAAAGAGAAAAGAAGTTAGTAGGCTAGGCAACCAAGCTAATTCACAACATAATATAATTATCCAATCATATTGCTAAATATAGGTAATTCGGTAGAAAAAAGAAACAAATTGTCCTTCGATTAGTCATCAGACGATTGAAAAATCGGACATTAGTAATTCTTTCCACAGCCAGTAAAATTAAGTAGTTACTGCACTAAAAGTTGAATGTGTCATACGAGTATAGGTAATGCTATTGAGGGAGCCACGTCATTGGGCGACTTTAGGCAGTTATGGAGAACAGCTCCCTGCCAGATCAGCACCTTATCTAAAAATTGCAAATGAAAACCCTTGCACTATTGTAGCTAGATAATTTTACGTTCCTACAGGTTTGCTTTATATCAAAAAAGTACAGAAATGACATACCTACATACATAACTTCACGCCTGTATCCCTTATGGGGGAGCAAGAACACCAGAGGTTATACGACCATCTGATGTCACGTTTGACTTTGGGGGTACCTATATAATAATGCATAGAGACAATTGCAGTGACAGGGGGTCAGCCTATCGCCCACAAAAACGACAATTAATCCTCTGTCCTGGATTAATAAACTTCATTTTACAGTACACCCGGGAAGAGAAGCAGCTGGCACATACTTACTATGTTTTCGCTGGAAAGTTATGATGTAGATATGAATATCTCTTGTGAATAGACTTAACAAAGGCTGATCGTATAAGTTTTAAATCTTAGTTACTATTTACATAAAATGAAGAAGGTTAATGCACTTAGGACGTTTTAGATACTGTACGAATTCTGTACTCCTAACTGTCAGTGTCGAATGTACCTACCTAATGTAGGTACATTCGACACTGACTGACATTAGGAATGTACCTAATGATAGCAAGTTCGTCACAAGGAAACCTATCATCAAGGGAATTTCGACCTACTAGTATTTAGACGATTTGCCAAAATGAGCTTGTTGTGGGTCATGATTTAGTTGGTTCGATGGTAAGTACATTCACACAAACGTTTAAATCAAGTACCTACATCTTCAACTTTTGCAAGTCAGCACGATTAAACTGTGAAATCGATGTAGTATTGAAGCTTATAACTTTATAAACTCTCTTATTTGAACACAGTCTCAAGTTAATACTTCAAATTAGGTACTTATACTCTGACAAATAATTCAATGCAGTAAACTGACTGATCGAAATGTCAAATAGAAAAATAATGATACCTATTAAAAACTTCGTAGTGTAAGTACTGAGTGAGAATGATTGAAAACGAACGAGTATTTGTCATTCGTTTTGCATACAATTTTAAAGTAATTTACAAATAATTGAATTTGAGGTGTGTACTATATCTTTAAAGTAACTTTAGTGAAAATAATTAATTACTAAACATAACTGTAACATCCAGTTTAAACTTCGGTCAACAAATTTTGTCCATGGCTCAAGTAGCTTCGAAAAAGTTGGGAATCATCTCGAAGGTACCGCCGTTATACACAGCTCAAGTGCGATCATGCATGGAGTACTGCAGTCATCTTTGGGATGGTTCAGCCAAATATCAACTAGAAGCGCTGGACTCCGTTGACCGAAGAGCCCGTAAACTAATTAACGAGACGTCGACCTTACGACCAAAACACTGCAGACCCTAGAGCATCGTCGTAAGGTTGCTTGTTTAACCGTGTACTACAGGATACATTTTGGTGAGTGCGCGAGTGCTCTGTTTCAACAAATTGAACCCTCACCCTTTCACCATCGGACTACAGACGCAATCAGAACTTCTATCCGTATGTGGTAGATATTCCGAAAAGACGAACTAAGCGCTTTGAGTTTCTTTTTGATACGGGTCGCCAAGGTTCGGAATGAACTGCCTGCGTCTATTTTCCCTGAGCAGTATAGTCCTGGTACTTTTAAGCGTCGAGTGAATAGGTTTCTCGTGATGGACGTGTACCACCTTAGTCTTCATGTTCACTTTACATCGGGTGTCATGGAAGACAAACGTCCCATCCACATTTTATAAAAAAAAAGCTGGTGCTTTAAAACGGTCACAGTAGAAGTAAATGATTCGCAGATTTGGAATCCGCAATATGATGTGTACATTAACCGACTAGAAATGATTCAGAAAAAGTTTCTTAGGCATCTTCAATTCAAATGTAAAAAGTTTGACCAATCCTATGAAGCGAGATGTAAGAGGCATCACATATTACCACTCACGGAGAGGCGCCGAATTGCGGATGTTTTCTTTATGGTGAAGTTATTGCAAAGCGTGTTTGATTCTGCAGATTTATTATCCAAAATATACTTGAGGGTTCCATCAAGATCTGTACGGCACACAATTTATCTACATGTGCAGCCTTGCAGTACAAACTAAAGGAAAAATTCTTATTTTATTAGATCTGCAAACTTCATTAATAACCTTGGGGACATTCATGACTTGGATATATTCCATTCAAAACCTATCTTTTTAAAAAATATATTAACAAGGCATTGGTTCGATTCTGTCAGGTGATCAAAAGATTTTGTGTAGGTACTTTTGTTTCTTTTTTTTTATGTTTTTTCTAATGTTTCTAATTTTTTTTTCCATTTTTTCTGTCTGAATTGTTAAATAACATTAATACTGTAACAAGCATGTAAGAGTAATAGGCGATAACATTTCAATGGTGCTCTGTTATTTATAACCCAAATTTTGTATTTAGCTATGTAACTCCGTTTGTTGTCCGATGAAAATAAAATAAAATCGACTTTATAACTTCTTGCCTTTTAAATGTTTGCTTGCTTTTTAATTTTTAAATGACGACCAGCTGGTGTAGGGGTAACATACATTGCCTTCTATGCCAGAGGTCCTGGGTTCGAATCCCGGCGGCGGCGGATATTTGTGTGATGAACACAGATATTAGTCGTCAAGTCATGGATGTTTATTTAAGTTTATTCTAATAAATTATATGTATTATGTTAAAAAATCTTGTGAGACAAAATATTATTTTTCCATACATTACGATACTATTATTTAAAAAATAATTACATTAATTCACTTAAACCACATCACTATTTTTTCTCTTCCCTAAAGTGGGCACACTGGAACTGTCATTTTACTGCATTGAATTATTTGCCAGAGTACCTATAGATCGACGCTGTTTGATATGAGGCAATAAAATTGTCGTAAAGACGTAAGTCGAGTTTACCCTAAGCTTAAATACGCTCCAATACATTTTATGGGCTCCATAATGCAGAATTTGCGAAGAGGAAAGTATTTTACTCGTTATAGCGTTTCAAGGGTATTCACATTTTGTGAAGTTTGCTGGTCTGCGTAGGAGGTGCCCCACACAAGCTTTAAGACAACAATGTCGGCGGAAATCCCGACTTGCATGCAAGGACTCAACTGCGAAGGCAGCAACAACTAAAAATGAAACTGAACCCAAGCGGAGCCGAGCACTAAAGTTAGTTAAAACCTACATATCTAAAACACGAAAAATGATTAGGTAACTTCGTAATGGACTTTAAAACTATGCAGCATATATGCTCCAAACCTATTCATTTGAAAGGCTATAATGCGAAGATGGTTTTAGACCAATAAATAAAAGGTGATAATTGAAATTTCGAAAAAATTTAGCTGCGTCAACTTGTAACGGCTGTAATTGTGTCATAAAACTCGTAAAAGGCGAGTAATCCGAGTGAACTCCGCAGGGTAGTACGACCCCATCAGTGTTCTTCTGGTAAGCAACCGCCCTTCATATAAAGTCTCTCGCAAAATACTGATCAACACTTCCAGTGGTCTATTGGTAAGTCCCACTAATAAAATAAACCTCAACAGTTTATGTCTTTGAACCCGCCTATGTACATACCTAAATGCCCTCTGATTTTAAAAATATATTTTTGCATTTGATAGCCTAATTCTTGAGGAATGGGATTAGGATATATTTTACCCAGAAATTCCCACGGGATCAGAAATTACGCGGGTAAAATCGCGCGAAGCTGCAAGTATTTCATGAAGTTTCAGTTCTCTCTTAGGGCCAAAACTGTGTTACGCATGATACTATGAGCGGGTGTTTTTGTATGGAGGCGCGCGCTCCCGTGTAACACAGTTTTGGTCCTTAGATCCGTGTGCTGTCATCTCTCACCCACATCCATATCCTCGGATCTAGTTATAAAGCCTTTCGGAAAAGTATGATCTCATATGTCTATGAGGGTTGTCGGTATGCCCAAAATGCCAATCGTAGTACAAATGTTGTTGGCATGGATATGGAGAGGCCTCCTGCAAGAGGCGATGAGCTAATTAAAATTAACCCTATATACAACTGTTCCTGGTGACTGACAGCCCTAACTGAAGGGCTTACAGAGCTGAAATTTGGAATATACATTCCTTTGGCGGTTTTAGTTGTGCAATAAAGAAGGAATTCCCACGAGATTCAGCTAGTTAGGGATAAAAGAACAAAACTCACTGATATAACGTCCTTAATGAGTGCTTTGTCGGTGGACATCTTGGCGCGGTTGATGACGGACACATTGGGGCCCACCCACGTCACGAACAGGAACTTGCGCCGCTTCGACATCTCGTCGCCCATCTGCAACCTGAACGCGTTGTCTTCTTAGATAGCTTAGAATAGCCCTACCGACCGGGTCTACGACCGACCGGGTCTACTACCGACCGGGTCTACTACCAACCGGGTCTACTACCGACCGGGTCTACTACCGACCGGGTCTACTACCGACCGGGTCTACTACCGACCGGGTCTACTACCGACCCTGCTAAACCCTAAAAAGCGACTAATCCGAGTTTCCCCCTCTTGGTCATTCGAACCTAAGAGCGGTTACGCACTGCACCCGATTCAAATCCCAGAAAATACGGATCTAGAAATCTTATATGAAATGACGGTAGACGGAAGCGGATCTAGTGCGTAAGCTCACATGGAAATAGTTCTACGGCTAGGTCCGGACCGTGATCTCTCGGATTCGGATTGAATATAGTGCGAAACTGCTGTCAGAGACCACGTGGCTAGCGGCTACCTTCCACTTAAAGTTTGCCGCCAAATATCACCCCGCACGTGGTGATGAGTTTAATTAAATTTTTTTTTTTATGTTATCTTCGGCCCCATATTTATTATGGGTATTGGATTTACCATCAGGTGGGGTTACGGACAAACGTGCGGTTTAGTTGCCGACGAAAAAATCTTCCTTAGGGAACCCGATTAAAAATACGAGCTGATTGAAAATGGCGACAGTCGTGATACTAGGCAACGCTTAAGTACTTTTCAGCAACATGTGATCAGAATACCAGCGTCTTGTGATTACTAGAACACATCACATTTAGAGGAACGGAAATATATGTAGATGACATTTAAAATTCCCCACAAGGACTTCATAATGTTGGTCAACTTCAAGGGTTAACCAAGTAATACGTGTACATACCCAGATTGGGTAATATAAATTATTCAAATAATGTATACCTGAGGTATCCGAAAGCGCGGTCGTCATCCGAGAACTGTGTCCGGAACTCGGTGAAGTCGCTGCCGCGCGCCGAGCACACGATCCGCGCCGTGTCGAACTTGAACACCGCCCTGCAATATGCACGACTATACTTACACAGACTGTGCGGACTATACGTACCTACACAAACTGTACCAACTATACTTACGCAACTATGCACACTATATTTACAGTAACCGTGCGGACTATACCTACACTCACTTTACTTTACTTATGTAGATATTGTATAGGTATATTTTTTCTGTAATTCCTTTTTTTGTTCGTTCTATTTGATGGCATTTTTTTTTTATAAGTGACTAAACCCGCGTTTGACCTCAATCTCACCTGATGGTAAGTGACGATGAGGTCGAAGATGAAAGCACACGGGTTTAGGAAGGAACTGGCTCTTTATACAATATTGCGGTAACATTTGGCGGCAGACTTTATATAAAGGGTGGTCGCTAGCCAGGCGGACCCAGAAGGGATCCTACCACCAAGCATATAATAAATAAATAGATACCTACTGCAAAAGCGCCGGGGATACCCCTCTGGTGTGCCGCTTCTCTACAGTTATGCGGAAGCGCTCCGCTCACAGGAGTAAATAAAATGCGAAATGGATCCAAAAGATATCACGAGCCCCGATAAGGAAATCTTAAATTCCCTGGACTCCATTGGAGTGTACAGCAATTTGTAGATATGGGTGGACCCACATATCTATTAGGTCGCAGACTATACCTACCCACATCTTATGTTTACCTTCCTATTTAAGTTTCACGTAAAGGGTAATCAATAAGCTTTGGGAAAATCGGGTCAATAGGTATCATAAGGAATATCTAGTTAATGACACCTATTGACCCTATATCTCTAACAACTCTACCTACCTACCTAACTCTACATCAGGTATTATAATTTTAAAAAAAGCTATGCTAATATTTAAATAAAATAGTGTTAAAATAGGACGTAAACGAGCATATATAAGTAGGTTATCTGATGCTTAATTATCAAAGTATCGTCACCGCCATGGACGCCTGCAACTGACGGAGATTTACCGGTGGGTACCTACGTTGCTGGCTACAGGCCTCTTGTGATGATTCCAAGTGCCAGCAGTAACGTACACATTTCAGGACTTTACAAGACCTCTATACAGGGTGACCGGTGACAAATTTTAGATATTGAAGGAGAGCACACTCTACTTGATACTGATCATTATTATGTTTTAAAAGTAGGTAGGTACTTAATTTTTCACCAGAATTTCCTATAAATAAATAAAGTGACATTACTACACCTTTCCCGACGCGCCGCCTTAGTATTGATCAAACTTTTAGGGATATTTTTTAATTTTTTGGCTGCTACATATGTTAACAACAACAACTAACCGCCCATGTACATAAACTTGTGATTACATTCAATACTATAGAATACTGGGACTCATTTTCGACCATTGTATTAGCCAAAACTTTTTTTTCATTAAGTTTTTTTTACTGCAACAAGTTTCTACTAATTATGAATTTTATATTGATATATCATTCTTCTGTATTAATTATTTATTTTCTGTGTATTTGGCGGTGATCTCTACGGCAAGTGGCGGACCCGGCGGCCAACTATTTTTGATAATAACTTTTTTTGTTTTCTTTCAACAAACTCAGGAAAGGGGCTGTGTATAGCAACAAATAGCTGCTAACTCCTAGCAAATTTTCATCGAATTTTAAGCCTAGGCCGACTGGTCGAAATGGACAAACAATTATGTAATGCAATTTCGACCCTTGAAAACAACTTAAGTATTTGTAAAAATAACTTATCCTTAAAACATAGCTCACCATTCTGTAGGTGTCGCGTCCGATCGGACGTCCTCGTATGCGGCCCGTATGCTGTCCCGGTCCAAACCGGTTGTCATGGTAACCTGTTGATGAGAAAAAAACAACATGACGTCATCGCTCATTTACCCACTTTCTATACTTACGAAGTCTCAAGTTCAACTTGAGCTCAGTATAAAAGTAATAAAGAATTACTTGTATTTCACATCTATGGAGAGGGGTTAAAATTTTTCGTTCAATACATACTAATTTTCGACATAATATTGCAAATTGCAGAACCTATCGGTCACACTAAAGTATTTGTTGTAAACATTGTAAGTACACAGGAAAAATTTCAAAAACTATATCGTAGATCACATAATTATAAATAACGTTAACTGAACGCACAGAAAACATTTAAGAATATATTACTTATATCTATCTATTGTCTAAATTTTATTATTTTCAAAATATTTCCTTACATTGTATGTTCATACGTTTATTTTTTGCAGACAAGTTGTCTGTCACGTAAGTTTATCATAATAATTGATAAATGTAAAGCAAAACGGGCTAACATAAAATAATTGATGATAAGATTAAAAGTAATTAAAAACATTCCCTACATTTCAAATATTTTTTACAAATGAATAAACATCATGGGTCATGGGGCTTTGTCCATCGGTAAGTTAGGCTGGCTAAGCTAAATATTTTCTAAACATATTTAGGATCGCAGAAATTGCGAGATATGAGCTGCGAAAAGAATTATGTAGAAAAAGTACTAGTATTAGATATGTCCAAAAATCTTTGTCAGATCCTAGTATTAGATAATAATAAGCTATAATAATTGTTGAGAATATTACATTTAAAAAAAAAATTGGTCGAATGTCCGTTTTTTAATAAGCAGATATTCATAAACACCAGTTAAAGTATATGTAATTATAAAAAATAAATTGAGTCAGCAATCCTCAGCAAACTATAGGTTCCTACGATTTACTGTTTTGAGTTATAGACTAGAGGTATCTCGGTTTGGGGGATCATTTAGAAACTATTTAGCTTAGCCAGCCTAACTTACCGATGGACACAGCCCCATGATGTTTATTCATATGTAAGAAATATTTGAAATGTAGAGAATGTTTTTAATTACTTTTAATCTTATCATCAATTATTTTATACCTTGTTCTTATGAAATAATGAAATTGTCAATTATCGGTGAATGTTGTGCATATCTTTGATTTATATGTTTAATAGAATTAAATACTTAGTTCATAATGTTATCGTTAATTATTTTGTATTAGTCGATTGTGACTATTTAATAAACTAAAAATAAACATAGGAAATATAAGTTATATTTTGTTTAGTTGAATTTGTTTAAACAGGTGCATAAAGAAGATTAAGGACCTAGGTACTGAAATGTGCATTTCAAATACTTAGATATTTTTTTTATCTTGAAGTCATAATATTGTAATCTGTAAAGTTTGTTTGTTTCCTATCCCTGTTAACGTCTAGTGTAGTAAATATACAATGTAATTCATGACTGAAAAGTATGACTGTAATAATCAATAAACTTTATCAATATTGATAAAAAAATATAATGAATAAGGTTTAATGTCATACCATGTAGCCCCGTAGTAAACTTTTCAATATTCACGTGGTACTTTAAATTTAATTACTTAGTTACTAATGAATTAATTAGTTAGTTACTTAAAGCTACCCGGCCGGGACTCGAACACTCCGCGGTCGAACACCTTGACCAGCGCTCCACGCAGCCCGTGAATCGATACACGACCCCACAGCTTAAGGGCTAATTAAAGCCCTTTTACAAGATGACGTTCGTGTAGGAATTGATAGAACACGTTCTCTAGCTGGAGACTCTCGCGTATACAATGCATCATTCGAAAAATGTTACTGATAATTGGTGCTTCGTTTCAACATTACGAAGTTTAAAACGATCCGCCTTGTATCACGATTTTGGTTTACTTTATTGTTTCTGAATGTATCAGAAATGGGGGATTAAACTTATAATATTGACAAGTTGAAACTGCTTGAGAAATACAGTAGAATTTTATTACAAGTAGCGCATTCCATGAATTCCTTTAATCCTCAGAATCACACGGGAACAGGAAAGTACCTGTGTAATGCTACTTCAGCAGCTAAGTAATGTTACAGGAAAAGTATCCAGCTTAGAAACGATGGCTGCGTCATAGTTCCACAACTGTTGACTCACGGGCCGCGGAATTATTAATAACTGTCCTGAAATGATGTTTACAGCTATGTCGCGAACTGAATAGGTGAGTAATGAGACTAAATTAACTATATTAATACCTACCGTATGCTACAACATTGCCAGCGTTTTGTTCATTTTATTTGAGACTACCAACTTACTTAACGCATTTTACAATTGTTTTTAAAGAACTTTGTTTCGTACTGTCATAGAAGTTCTTCAGGAGTTAGGATATTAATGCAAAAAGAAAAATCAGAATGGTACCTAGTTATAAAGAAAGAGCATCAATTCAAACAAAGAAATAAACAAACTCTTCAGCTGTATTATATTAATATAGCCTGCAGATTATGTAAATGTGTTCTTTAGTTAAATAATCAGTTACCTAACAATAATTACTATTATTATTACTAACATTTTTCAATCTAGCCCAAATTAAGTTTCATTGGAACTTGTGTTATGCTACCTAGATAACGAATGTATAAATAAACTTAATTAAAAATACAAGATTTGATTGAGCAAATAGCCGTGTTCACCACACAAATGTCCACCAACTTCGAACCTAGATCATTGAATCCAGAAGGCATGTATACCTCTACACAAGACAACCGTTATAATTAAATGCATTTAACTGTCCCGTAAAACATAAAACAATAATTCAATTTAGCAAAGGGAAATTAAAATAATATTTACTTTAATAAACTTTTACCCTTTCACGCAAAAACTACCGATATGGTTTGAATTGTATTATAAATAAAATTCTCGTGTCACAGTTTTCGTTGCCATACTCCTCCGAAACGGCTTGACCGATTTTGATGAATTTTTTTGTGCTTATCCGGTATCTATGAGAATCGGCCAACATCTATTTTTTTTAATTTATTTATATGGCAAAACAACGTTTGCCGGGTCAGCTAGTTGTATTATAAACATACAAGCAACCATGTTTCGACGCTTATATCTGCGTTCATCACACTAATACCTGACCGCACCGGAATTTAAGCCCAGACCTGTCGTAGGAAAAGTTTATTTTAATATAATAAAAAGTTTATTTACTCTATCAAGTATGAGTGTTCTCTTGCAGGCATCCGTACATTTGCCAAAGTAATTATTTTTGTACAATCGATAGGAGTTTTAGCGATCTGTATCTACACAATATACCTACAGATAGCTTGTACCTACTTCAGATCAGACATAAGTTAGTACACAAAGATAACGATTTTATCTGATAGGACAGAGTGGGTGTGATTAGTAGAGGACATTGCAGAAACATGCATTTTTCAATAAAATTGGGGATTAGTAGATATAATAATAAAACAAAGCTTTTGTATGCAAAGAGAGAGAAAGGCTCTAATCTCTGAAACCTTTTAAAATACTCCTTTTTTGAAAAATGATAGCTCAGTTTTTGGGTCAGGATTAATCTATTCTTACAAAGGGATGAAAAACTACAAACTACGCGCAGCTAAGGCCTTCCTTAGATACATTTGGAGATATTTTTAAACAAAACTTGAGTAAAAAGGTGAGTAAAAAACTGAATACATAATCACTAAAAGTCCTTGTAAGTACATTGTTTCGAAAAGGTGATTGTTGTTAAGTCTCTTGCCAATATTTATCAACAGGTTGACTTTCTGACGCGGTAATGGAGTAATAACATTACACTTACTGTAAGTGCTTTTATCAAAAACCTACGAAACTAACATTATATTGACTTTGAGTCCACTTTCCGTATGAAATTCCATAATGTACACTAAAGTTTACGATCCTACTTATTATTAACATCAATACTATTGAGGGCATTTTAAGAAACTACCTTTGAGGAGCAAGAGAATCCTGAATGACAAGAATCCACATCATTAGCCTCTCTGTCACTGGGCGCTGACTCATCTTCCTTCGCATCCTTCACGATGGCGTACAACTCGTCGATCCTGAGCTTCAGGATCTTGACCTCAGTCTTCAAGGCTCTCCTATCGGAAGCCACTTCTTCTAAACTTGTCAATTTCTCCGAGTATAGAGAGAACAACCGACGAAACTCGTCGAAGTTCTTCGTGAGACCGTCGAATTTGGACACTATGCTATCCTGGGTTTCAGATAACTTCCTGATCTGCTCTTGGATGCTGAAGTTTTGTATGTCACCTCGCGGTGTGTCCTGTAAGAGTGCGTCCACTAGGTCCATAGCTGGTCTGTTTATTGATATAAAGCTTTTGAGTTTAATTGCTGTGTGTCAAAGTTCATTTTAGGTACCATTAAATGTTATGGTGTTGTACGGCTTAATTTGTCAGTTTTGACTTTGAAGTGTGTTTATTTTTTTAATTGGGCGCTGTTGATGTCAGTTGGTTGGAGAGCTGCTGAAGGAGGTCGGAGCGACCTCTTTAGATAGTATGAAAACCAAGCCGGGTTTAATTTACGTTAATTAACATTTGCAACAGATCCAAAAGGACTGGATAGTCTTCGAAAATAATTGCCTTGATGAAGCTAAATACCTATAATATGTAAAATATTTTTAAATTTTTGCATTTAATAACGCTCAATTATTGTTAAAGATCTGATAAAATGTTTGCCGGGCGGGTACTCTACCAAGTGAGCTACCGGGCTCTGGCTACATAACATCGAAATTACTTCGTAATTACTTACTAAATTAATTATTTTCATCTGCGTCAAAATAAGGAAACTTGAAAGACAACACTCATCTCTTTAATCTCAATTTTCACTAAATTCCGTCGTCTTAACCAAAGAATGCTTTCTTGACAAAAAGCAGCAATGTGTGGAAACCCGCGCCCGGTGGCCGGCGCACGCGGCGCGGGACCGTGAAGTCCGACGGAATTGAACGCAACAATGCCACAAATCACTTTCTTTGCGGAGAAAACTGAGAAAAAAATGGTACATTATGATACAATTAATGAGAATTAGCGGTTATCATCATTATTATTATTTTTTGTTAAATAACGATGGGGCGTTTGTCTTCCATGACACCTGATGCTAAGTGAACATGAAGACTAAGGTGGTACACGTCCATCCACGAGAAACCTATTCACTCGACGCTTAAAAGTACCAGGACTATACTGCTCAGGGAAAATAGACGCTGGCAGTTCATTCCAAACCTTGGCGACCCGATTCAATAAGGAACTGTCAAAGCGCTTAACTGGCTGCTTCACGGGATCGAGTAATTTCTAATATCGGAAATATCGCGGTGCAAAGTATCCTATGTGTTATTCCAGGCCATAATCTTTATCTGAATCAATCTGTATCCAGATCCGTCCACTCGTTTTTGCATGCAAGAGTAACAAACATCCATACACACAAGCTGGGACTATAGATACTCATACATACATATAATAAAGCTAAATGGTTTATTTGTTTACTTACACTAACTTAGACTATTTTACATAATGGACTACATGGTCAAAAGTTGCTTAAGACTGTTTACTGTTTATTAATTTAAAATATTATTTATTTCAAGTTAGTTTAGGTACATACTCGTATTGTAAAGAATAAATTTTAGATGAAAATTTAACAAGTTGACCGTATAATTTATTAACTTCAAATTCAAGTTTGAGTCTGACGTATGAAAGTAGAGTGCAACCCCGATTATTAAACAAACTTGATAAGTACTTGATTATATTTTTTATAAAAGTATCGTAAAAAATAACAAAACTGGTACTGTCCTACTTTTTGACGAGAAAGTGTATTATTAAAACGATAGGCAACTCAAATCAAATCAAATCAAATCAAACATTTATTTGCAAAAAATATGGTACAAGAAGATCTTAAAAATTACTTATAAGTACTAGAACATTCATATTTCACCACATAATATGGCATGCAAATTTTCAGTAGGTACATCAATACATTCCTACTTGCTTAGAATAAATTTATAATAGGTATTAGGTTTTTTTGATAGTTAGGAAATCTGTTACTTTATAAAAACATTTTTCAAGTAGCCATTTTGTTAAATTTTTTTTAAATTTAATTTGTGGTAACATTTTAATTTCTATAGGTAGAGCGTTAAATATTTTAATACACATAGCATAGCATTGCCTGTGAAACAATTCAAGACGTGGCTGCGTATTGTAGACTAGGCGATTTCCGTGTCGTGTTGGTCTTGTTATATCCTTTGCTTGCGTAAACTCATATCAATCAGGTTTAAAAATAAAACTATAAAATACAATACCTACTTAATTATTTTTATTTATTGTTAATCAAAATCTGAATCCAGCAATTCTATATGAAATGAATTATCAGAGTCCCTGGTATCGCTGTTTCCTACATTGATTATGAAACTTCCTAATTTTTTTTAAATAGTACGATAATTGCAACAACTCAATGAGGAGTTCTCTGACAGCTCATAAAGATTAGTTCAAAAAAACCTCTATAGATGGCACTTTTAAAAAGCCGAAGGAGCCGTGGAGTCTTTCATCTATGGTTATTTATAAGTTCGATTTCTGACACAGAGGTCAATAAATTTATTTCACTTTTAAAAACGCAGTGTGGAATAAATGACTATATGACAGACAATACTTCGCCTTTTGTAAAGCGCCATCTATCTAAGCCTTTTGTATCGTTTTGATTTTTTTAAATGAGCTGTCAAATAATCTCTCATTAACAAAACCATCAACAACCGCTCGATTGACAGAAAAACTACTTTGACATTTATGCTAGTACTGCCATATAAAAAGTTTGCAAAATAATCCAGTGTCTACCTTCGTTACCGAGGCTATGCTCCTGTCGAAAAAGCTAGAAAAGCTAGTCAATAAAACGCCCCATGTTTAACAATTAAACCACTTTTCAATTCTCACAGAAATATTCATGAAGGTGCCGCAAAACAATTGCTCAATTATCATTATCTTGCAGTAATTACACAGCTAACAACTTACCTTTGTATAATGCATAATAAAATAATAACCAATTAATCTTATTTGTTACGAAAAAAAAAGAAAGTGGAATAATGAAAGTATCTACTGACTAAGTTTCATGTGTATATTTTTACATTGCTTAATTTAATTATGAATTACGTAAGAATACATTTTATTAAAGGGCTATTTTTAAAGCACTACTGTCCTCATTTATAAATCCAAATGAATACTTATGCCTCATAAATTGTATTCTGGGGGCTAGCGTGCGACCATCGACAATGATAAATCAGGCCTTTTATATTTTCAACCGACTTCCAAAAAAGGAGGAGGTTCTCAATTCGTCTGTATGTTTTTTTTGTGTCTTTGTTACACGATATTTCGGACAATTATGAATTTATTTCGAAAATTGTTGTTTCATATGATTGAGGATACTTCATAGTTGGTCTCATAAAAATTTCATTGAAATCGGTTAGGCAATTCCTTGAAAATTTCACTCTTTTGAAAAAATATGTATGATTGTATTTTTAAAAGAAGGTATAAAAATGGCAGCTTGAAAATAACTGAACCCAAAATAATAAATAAGTATATTAGCTATACTGTTCTTGAAAATTGCCCTTATACTGTAGGTAGAGTATAATATTTTCGAATTGTAGGTATCCAAAGCCTTATTTAACATCTACAGACTGTCATATTATAAAGAGACATCATGTACATAAATAATAAAAAAAAACTAATTGAAAATGTTAGGCGATGTTAATATTAAATTGAGGCGTACATTTCGAAGTGACTTATTTAGCTTAAATAAGCAATGAACGATGTTTGTTTACTAATCTTGAACACTGAATGTGGACACTAGGTCGTTAACTTGAATCCGTTAACTATTTAGCAACATCATCTACTTATATCAATAATTTGTTACCCACGTAACTTAGGATCCCGTGGTAATTTTTAAATGAAATGTGGCCTATACCCTGTTCGTGAATTGGGCTATCAAATGCAAAAACATTTTTTCAAAATCAGACGGATAGTTATAGAAATTAGCACGTTCCACCAGACAATCAAAAAACTTTTCCATCTTTTTTATACTCGTATCTACTAGCTGCTTCAGACGTTGTCACCCGCGCAAAGTCTAAACCAGCGGGAATATCGGGATGAAAGGATAATAAGCTATATCTGTACCTACCTACAAAAGATCCAGTTTCGTCCTGCCGTTTGTGCGTGAAAGAGTGACAAACATCCATGCGTACTCATACAAAGTTTCGGATTTATAATATTAGTATGATAGATTCAGCAACATTATCGATCTATGCCAGCCAATACACCAAGTTGTATAGGAATCCAAACATTCTACACGTACCTAGCGCAAGTACCAATAACAGGCAAAACTCTTTTATAACTCGGTCCTGTAGATTGATAAACAAGGTTAACCTTGAACTGGACGAATTTGACTTATTCTTTAGCAGCATACGAAGTATTAAAGCGGCCCTTTCCAAATAATTTTTCATTTAACTGATGTATTAGGTACCAATATCTGTTTTATAATGTTTTATTTTTTATCCTCTCCATATGTACATATTTTAAAATGTTTATTTGTATGTTTTAATTTCAATTTTCCATTACATTTACCTAGTGGAATTTTAATTTTTTGATTTTAGTTTTGTGTATTTTTATCTCTCCATTATTTTTTTTCTTTAATTTGTAAATTTTTATTTTTTAATTTCCATAATGTTTACCGTGTGCAATTTTAATTTTGTGATTTTAGTTTTGTGATTGTTATTTCTTTATTTATTTTGTCAACTATATGTGGAAACTTTTAATTGGCTATAATTTTCCTATATTTTCTGTTTATTATGTGTCTAGCTGTAAGTTTTCCTAAAAATTTGTAAATAAATAAATACTTACATTATAATCAACGCATGCAGGCAGAGCATTAAAAAAACCGACTTCATGTCAAAACTTTGACTGAAGTATAAGGTCGTCAAGGTAAATTCTCCGAACTCATACATATTTTTACAACAATTAAAAAAGTTTCATGAAGCACTCAACCAATTTCGATGAAATTTATACGGGCCTACCTCTGAAGTATCTTCTATCATATGAAACAAGAATATTTAAAATCGATTCATAATTGTCCAAAATATCGTCTAACAAAGACACAAAAAACATACACGAGAACTGAGAACCTCCTTCTTTTGAAAGTCGGTTGAAAATCAATAAATCTGTACACACAATCGACAGATATCTGTGCCGTGACGTGACTACAGAGTTAACCTCTAAGGATGTTCGCGGCTAAACACTAAATATGACAGCCGAGTCCAGTCAACTCGCTCGTGCGCGTCATTTGGTTTTATTTTAATCATGGCGCTATTCACTTACTGTTTTTTGTGCATATTTGCGGTGTTTAACCTTTTGAGATCATATGTCTCTTTGATATAGAGCTAGCGATGACTTTTATCTATCTGTAGGCAGTTTTAATAATAAGGATGAAGAGTTTGTTTGTAATTTGTATCAACGCGCTAATCTCATAAATTTTACATTGTGAGTTTCCGATGACCTCCGTGGAGCAGTGGCGGTAGACGCTAGCACGTAAATCATGCGGTCGCGGGTTCGATTTCAGCACGAACAAGAAAAAAATCCGGTCTGGGTTTTTATCTATGTTATATTCCAGAATCCTCCCTAGTTCGCTACATGACGCAACTTATTTCTATCTTCTTAATCTTATTGTTATTGTTTTATGTACATACATTACTTCACGCCTGTATCCCTTATGGGGTAGGTAGAACACCAGAGTTTATAAAACATGGAGGCATTATAATGGTGGAGAGAGACTATTGCAGTAACAGGAGTCAGCCAAAATATCTCACAAAAATACCTCCCATAAAACCTCTGTCCCTTGACTGACTGATGTCAAGAAGCAGCCGGGAAAAGAAGCAGCTGGCACATTCTATTAATTTTCTTGGCTTCTAGTCCAGCGTGGAAGAATGTACATTTAGGTAATAATACCAAAGTGTTTGTTTATTTCAGTACGCTTATCCTTGAAAACTACTAGGGAGTATCCTACTTCGCACCCAGGTAATGGCTATGTCTTATCAAGACATAATACTACAGGAACCAACACGGGAAACTTGATCAATAATGTAAGCATTATATTCCGTTGTAATGCTTTAGTAAGACTTTCAGTGAAAGTGTGGTACATTTATTACCTATCAGAGACAAAAACTTCGTGAAAATAAACTCGATTGCCAAAACAGCTAAAAATTTACAGTCAGCTACTGAAATTTATGCATTTTCAAGTAACTTTCGCAAGTTTTAAAAATAACTGCTTTTATAAGACTATTTAATATAATTTTAGCTTAGGTACTTATTTACATTTTGCGAATTTTAATATAAAAAATGTGCTGTTCTTCCAAAAACATTCAGTCACTATTTTTACTTTTTAGGCCATGGCCATGGAGGAACTAAATCGCCAGTATTAGGTACAGAAATCTTTGTATAAGAATAGAAAACTATTTACTGTTATTGCCGACCAAATTGGCGACATACTTAAAAAGGACTTAGTTAAAAGCACCCGTAACTGGCGATCATATATGAAAAGATTAATGAACGTGGAGGAAACGAAAGAGGTATGTCTGAAAAGTAGCAATTGGCGTTCCCTTTTCTCTGCCTACCCCAGGGGGAGATAGGCGTGAGGTTATTTATGTATTACTGTAATTAAGTTTACATAACTCATACAAAAAATATATAATAATAAATAGGTATTTTTATTAACTCATGTATTTAGATACCCTGTAAAACAAAAGGCAACGATTCATCATCTGTAATAGGTACTATACTGAATACCAAGCAAAGCGCTCATTTTCAATCGCTATAGGTATGAGTGGTCTGACACAAAATCTTATTTATTTAAAATTTATTTGACACCAAAATTAAAAATTATTTTATAGCAACCCATCTCTCTAATAACTTCGTTTCGAACTTAGCGTAAAGTGTGCCTCCATTTTTGAATTCAACGATGGGCTGACTGTACAAGGGACGAGTGAAACGTAAAAATGTTGTGAATCACGCCGCGCCGCGCCGCGCCGCGCCGCGCCGTCCGAATGTTGACCTTTTGGCGGGAACCGAAAGCAGTTGTCATTGGAAAGTGTGTACTCATCGAGAGCAAGACTTAATAACCTGTAATGAAGTAAGATTTGCTAAAATTGTGCAAAATAGGACAAAGGAAAATAATCTTACTAATATTATAAATGTGAAAGTTTTCATGTATGGATGTTTGTTCCTCAATCACGGAAGATCGGCTCAGCGGATTTGGATGAAATTAAGCATAGTGATAGTGTACAGTCTGGATTAGCACATAAGCTACTTTTCATCCCGAAATTCCCGCGGTATTCGAAATTGCGCGGGTAAAACCGCGCGCAACAGCTAGTGACAAATATTTCAAATCTGCTAATTATAATATTATGTTGAAATTTTTGCAGTGACATTTTGACATTCGAATTCGAATTCATTTCAGACATTTGAATTCGGTCTCTACATTCATAACATTCCACCTGTATCCCTTACGGGGCAGGCAGAACATCAGAGGCTTTATTACAATCTGATGACACGTTTGACAAATTTTATAATGCCTTTTGTCAAATGATAGAAAGTAATGATGGAAAGAAAGCACAATTGCAGTGACAGGAGGTCAGCCTATCGCCCACAAAAAGCCTCCAATAAAACCTCTGTCCCTAAGCTGACTTTTACAGTTTGCCCGGGAAGAGAAGCAGCTGGCAGATTCTATGTTTTTCCTTTCTTCACTGAATTAATTTCATTCAAATGCAATCAGCAGTCATTGTGTGAAAGAGGAACAAACATGGCAATAAGTTTCACATCGAAATAAGTGAAATGATTAGGACGGTAGAGAAACGAAAACCAAAATGTGCAAAACATCGATACTTCGCTATTGTCTAAAGTTATAGAATTCATTTCGTGGTTGCAGTTTACATTGAATGTACACACGAGTGTTTACAATTTCTTTGAAGACACCGCACGTGAAGATTATCACGTTTTATTAAATGTAAAGTAAGTATAATGAAAATAAATAAAATAAAATCTAATCGTATGAAGTTATTGTTGCTGACTGTACAGTGATGCTTGTACGTTATTTTAAAGTGACCCTCTGTTTACGACTGCTTCTTCGAATGGGAGTTAATTAAATACTAAATCAAATCCGTCGCTCGCGCAGACGTTCATTGCTTAGGCAGGTCATCGCGCTAAACGAGGTACTGGCAACAAAACAAATTTAAAGTAATATTATAATTATAAATAACTAAGCCCGCGTTTGACCTCAACCTCACCTGATGGTAAGTGACGATGAGGTCGACGATAAACACATCACCGCCGGAGCGTAATATTTGGCGGCAGATTTTACATGAAGGGTGGTCGCTAGCCAGACGGACCCAGACCGGACGGGCTCCTACCACCAAGCGGCGATCACTCGGCCTTTTGCGACGTGCTTATCTAGATGCGGTGGGGCTGTCCTACCTAAGCCGACCCTATGCGGACATATATTACATACCTATATTAATATCAAAGTGACCCTGTACCTTTCTACTACTATCAATATCTATGTACAAGAATAAAATATAAATATATTGTATATTGATATGCTGAAGCTTGTGTGTAATACTGAATATCAACAAATAACTAAATGCTGCCACTTGTTATTGATAGTGATTGCGTTTGGTAAACAATGCACTCACTGCACTTAGGTTGGCCATCACGTTGTTCTTTGGACGCATCAAGAGTCGCTCAGAACAACTTATCCTATGTTTACGAATGTTCGTATAGTATGGAGTCGGTTGCAAATTTTAAAGATTTTAATTATTGCTTACAAACCGTCTACATACTATAGGAACATTCGTCAAGACACTAGTCTACAAAGTTCTGTGCTCGCACCGCTGATATCGATGTCGGTTATTTTTGTATTTCATTTTATCTTACTAATATTATAAATGTGAAACTTTGGATGTATGGATGTTTGTTCCTCAATCACGGGAGAACGGCTCAACGGATTTGGATGAAATTTGGCATAGTGATAGTGTACAGTTTGGAATAGCACATAGCCTTTTTATTACGAAATTCCCGCGGGATTCGAAATTGCGCGGGTAAAACCGCAACAGCTAGTTTACAATAACGACAAAGCGTTTTGAGAGTTTTTTTTTTCGCCGCATTTTTTCCTCTCAGTCCACTTAGGGTTTTAATTTTATTTGTTTTTTTAGAGCCGCAGCTTTAAATTATTTAATTCTGTTGACGCTCATCATCATCGCCAACCGCGAGACGCCCGCTACTGGAGAGATGCCTCCCAAGGTTCCCCACGTCGCTCGGTATGGTACAGTTATAAGCACTTTATGGTCAAAGTAAATCGAACTCTACATATTACCTAACTGAACTTCAAACTATTTATCTATAAAGTAAGCTTCTTAAACTTATGTTATGGAGTTACTTGAGGGTTTTTAAGTTGACAAGCACGAATAGTATCATAAATAAAAGGTGTAACAGACAGAAAGAAAAAAGAAACAAATGTGTGCCTCCTAAAAGCAATTGCAGCAGCATTGTTTTTGCTGTCCGTAGTTAGAGTTCATACAACAGCCATTCAAAGCCGAGAGATACTCGTCCGGAGTAAAATGAAACAAAGAGGCTTTGTTCCTCGACCACATGCAGGGAGAAAACACTCTCATTTTACCTAGATGTGTTATTTGTACTTAAGTTTTGGTAAGTCTGAGGAGGACAAGAGAGAGATTGATCTCTTCTATACTATAGTTGAACTATTTTCTAATGATACCGTGTCAAGGAAGTCTATAGGCTATATTTGGAAGGTTTTTTTTATCCCGGAGTTTCCACGGGAACGGGAGAAATGCAGGTGGAACTGCGGGGACCGGCTAGTTGTTTTTATAAATAAATAAGTAAATACCATAAAAAATATTCATCTTAAATTGCCAGATTCAAAAAAACGGAACGCTCAGTTAATAAGGATTGACATGGGATTGACACTACTGAATCGACATTAAATCGATGGATATGAGCGGCCATCTTGTATCTAATCGTAATAGCGGCTACACACGACCCTAAAATCACTGGCAATATCGGGACAGTGGTGGGGAGGACCCTAGATCATATCATAAATCGTCTCGTGTGTAGGCAAATCCTACCCGATTTTTATCGTCCCTAAATCGTTCCGAGCGAGCTCACGATTTAGGGACAATTATCGTCTAGGGAGCGTTGTCAGTACGTGTGTAGCGAAATCAGGATTGATTTCTACGCAGTCTGCGCTTGAGTGCCGCGACGATACGACGACGTGCTTGCGGCTATAATTGTTTATTTCGCGCGAAAACATGGCGAAGGAGAAAGATCGAGAAGCGTGGACCAAAGCTATCGATCTATTCAACGATTTCTATATTTGTGGGATAAAAACATAGAAATTGAGGAAGGTCGAACGGCAGAAAATGGAAGAAGTATTAGTACTGGAAGTAAATGAAGTTCGAGAAGGTGATATGGGGTACTAAACTGGAGAGTTTGAGAAGATGTTATTCGAGGAAGTAATTATTGTCATGGAATTAATATATTTGAAGAAGTTGTTGTGTCACCATATTAAGGAGCTCTTCAAAACACTCAAAATCCATTCATAAAAAGTTTCTAAAATTATCTACTTCTAAATGTCTCATCACGTTCATGACGTTTCATCAACCAGTCTTTTAACCCAGGTCTTCCTTTTTCGTCTCTGGTTAGGTGGCACCGTAGTAAGTGCCATAACAATGCCTATTTTCTGCTGTTTTGTGAGTGTCGGCGGCATCTCGGATCAACGAGCAGTCTGTTGCACGGTCGGTTTCGTACTGACTGGCAGGGACGTGTGTAGAGTAGTAGCCGATTTCATCCCCACTACCGCTGTCCCGATATCGCCAGTGATTTTAGGGTCGTGTGTAGCCGCTTTAAGTCTGAATACATTTTTTTCACCAACTTATTCGATATGTGAAAACAATGGAATGGAAGATCGAACAATTTCTTTACGGCAACGTCACTAAGATTGTAAATTTTGAACTTTCACGGATATCAGTTGAAAACAATTCAACCATGATATATTAAAGGTAAAGAGTTTGTTACTTTGGTTGAACGCGCTAATTCATAGAACACATGCGCTAATTCCTAATTAATTCTAAGGCCTACGTCCAGCAGTGGACTAGCGCGGGCTGAGATGATGATGATGATGCGCTAATTTCTGTAACCACTGGTGTGATTTGAATAGTTTTTGATTTGATTGATTTTGATTGATTTGATAGTCTAATTCTTGAGGAAGTTTTTGTAGGATATATTTGAGTCATAAATTCCCTATTTCTAAGGGACGCGGGTAAAACCGCGTGAAGCTGCTATTGTCTTATATTTATAAAGGAACGTTCGCAC
Organism: Stenoptilia bipunctidactyla; assembly: GCA_944452665.1. Taxonomy (NCBI): domain Eukaryota; kingdom Metazoa; phylum Arthropoda; class Insecta; order Lepidoptera; family Pterophoridae; genus Stenoptilia; species Stenoptilia bipunctidactyla. The sequence goes on along the minus strand of OX101741.1, from coordinate 118,712 downwards.
TATGTCGCTATGTCCGCGGTGATCTTCGGAACTACTAAACAGCGCAGTTCTCGGCGCTCACCTTAAGCATAACATAACCACTACAGACAAAATAAATGAACACACAGGCTAAGTGCGAGTCAGACTCGCACATGGATGATTCCGTACTGACAATAATCATCATCATCAGCCTGTAGACGTCCACTGGTGGACATAGGCCTACCCCAAGGTTTTCCACGTCGCTCGATCCCGTACTGTCAATAATAGATAAGACTAATTAAGGGATACAAGGGTGAAGTTATGTCTGTATTTCCTAATTGCGTAAGGTAAGATTAAAAATATGAGTATTTTTTTTGAACGGCGCGGCGGCGGCTACGCAATCTTTCCTTTTGAGTAAGGAACCCTACAATAGTTTCAAAATTGTTGACGTTACCTGTGTGTGTGATTTGATATACCTTAATGCCGATGAAATAATCCAAAAGTAGTTTAATTAAGGGCCAACGCAACATCACGCGTGTCTACGCGGGTACCGTACGTCCGTATCGTACATCGTATTTCATTAGTGAGCTAGTACCAGTCGAGTCGATGGAATACTTAACCTTCAACTATTTGGCTAAACTTCGATTAAAATCGAAAATCTATGTAGGTACCTACGGGCGGTTTTGTATGAATACAAATCTGCGTGTAGACACGCGTGCGGCAGCGTTGACACTCAGCCACTATTTTTACGCACTTTTTAGTTAGCAATCACCCACATCCCCTTAACTTATTCTTGAAAGTAAACTTAACAAAACCAAAGTTAATTTTGCTCAGGAATTCCGACCTCGACCCTCATTGGCAGCGAGCCAGCGCCATCTATTATTAGAATGTGTAACCACATGCAAAGTGATGCAGCGAAATGTGAAGTGCTTAGCGTTAAGTGGATTAACAAAGGTAGGACTTACTTGATTAAGTTATAACGTGTTGGAATAAGGTTAATGCGATAGACCTATATGAAAGGTAATTAGTATTTCTAACTTAAATTGTAAGTAAGTACCTACTTAATAAGTAAGTAGGGGTATATTCCCAGCTATGAAAAATTAAAAACTTATAACTTATAACACTCCTCTTTCGCGTTGATGACATCGATATAGGTAGGTACGCTTGAACGTACCAGGACTAATACTGGTCAGAAAAAATAGACGCAGGCAGTTCATTCCAAACCTTGTCATCCCGTATCAAAAGAAAACTGCCAAAGCGCTTAGTTCGACTTTTTGGAAAACCCACCACATACGATACGGATGGAAATACGGCCTGCGTCTAGTAGGTCGATGGGAAAAGGGTGAGGATTCGATTTGTTCAAAACGTGCTCCAAAATGTATCGTTAAAATGAGAATAAAAAAATTGCATCTCATGCTTAATGAGCAGTGTAGGTACATATATATAGACGACGTCGATTGTTCGCTTTCTACCAAATAAATACGGTATTATCGACATTACTTAAGTAGACTTTTAGTCATAAAAATAAAAATATATGTAAGTACCTACAACATTTTTATCTGCGGCTTCGAATAGCCCTCCGGCCCCTGGACAAGCCTGCGACCCCCGCTGGGTAGTGAACTAGTGACCCGTCAAGGATCAGAGCTCGTTTGGCTAGCAGCCATGGCGCTTCTTCGGTGATGTGCTCCAGCATTTTTTCATAAAGAGTCAATTCTACCTGAGCCCCTGTACTGTCACTTCGTCCTCATCCGCACTTACCACCAGGAGAGATGGGGACAAAGGCGGCGGCGTGTGTAAAATATGACACATATACAGGGTGCACCACGCAGGTCGGTCACTATGGGAAAGTCTGAAACTAAAATAGATACGAAGATCTGTTTTCAGGAACCATGCCATGAATTTTGCATACATAACCTCATGCCTGTATCCTTTATGGGGTACGCAGAACACCAGAGGTTATAATACCATCTGATATCACGTTTGACAAATTTGGAGACATCAAAATGGTAGAGAGAGAATATTGCTGTGATGTGGGGGGTCAGCTTATCACCCATAAAAACGATTTTAATAAAAATATAAACTGCATTCATACATTTACAAAAAACTTGCACTCAGTTCGGGAACTTTATTGTTCGTTTGTTTAAAGTAAATATAATTTATGATTTGTACCGCTATCTACCTAAAGATATCAACGACAGCAGCCTGCTAGTTCGAAGATAGTTAGAAATGTCGCTGTACGCATAGAGTTGTTAGTCACCTGTTTATCGAAAAATAATGAGCTTTTTTATGAGGATATAAAACGATTACAATTATCTGTGTATCTTTATTTGACTTGCGACCGGCGGTGTATGAATCTATAGACACGATAAAACTTATCGATTTGTTTATTATGTCATATTAGTCTTTATACATATAATAATAAAATACAGCTGAAGTGTTTGATAAGACGTACTGCAGGGCTAGCATGGCATCGATTAAGACTCGAATCAACGAAATAAAATATATTACCGAATGATTTTATCCTATCATGTTAGCTAACATGCGCACTATAATAGAGATAGAATAACTCGATTCGATGCCATGAGTAAACCCACAGAACCAAAACTGCCATATTCTAAGAAAATATCGATAAAAAGGCCCGATTTGTATCGTTGTCGATGGTCGCGTGCTAGCCCCGCTGATCTCAGCAACTAACGAATTCAACTTCCAGTGAAAAATTGTATCGAACAAATTATTCATAATAATAATAATTAATAATAAATTTGGCGGTGGTTCGCTTCCAGCACGCATGCAGAAAGCGGTTTTGCTCGATACTGCCCGAATCGTTCGCCGATTTCTTTCTCTCTTGCCCTGATACCCGACCGACTGGTCTTATTGTCGGGTCTTTTCCGCCGAAAGGCGTGTAGTCAAAAGTATGCATAATAATAAAAACAATTTATATTCTCATCACAATAATGTTAACATGTAAGCAATAAATCTATTTCTATATTTTTATTAACATTTATTATTTATTTTTATGTGTAAGCTTTGAGTGAAAAATAGAATCGAACATTTCATCACGGAGCTCGATCCGACATTAAACTCCTTAGTTTTAGGTCTCTCTTATGTCAAAGTAGCTGTTTCTAATCCCACAGGAATACCGGGATAAAAAATAGCCCATGTGCTATTCCAGACTTTATACTATACCTAAGCCAAATTTCATCCATATCCGTTGAGCCGTTTTGCCGTGATTGAGGAACAAACATCCATACATCTATCCATCCATCCAAACTTTCACATTTATAAGATGAGGAAAGTTTAATTGAACTAGACAGTTGCTAACTAAGTCCAGTCTCATAAAAAAAAAATGTAAAGTGACCAATTGTACTTATTTTATTTTATATTGTTATGGATGAATGATGTCTGGAAATAAATGCTTTTATTATTATTATAAATACTAATTTGGAAGCTAAGTTTAATATCAGAGGGACTTAAAATAGAGTGTTATGTCGCATACCACCCACTGCCTGATTATTTTGGTAGGTATTAAAATAAAATGACGCAATAACATATTTAACATAGTTTTAGTTTTTGAATTCCATCTCAAATATCTAAATTCTATTATAGCTGATAGAAAAAATGTTTATTAAACATTATTTATTCAAAACACTACCAACAAAATACTTTATTTTGATTCGTTTTGATCACTCCCAAAATATTTTATTGTTCATTGTTGTATTCAGTGCTTATACAGGATGTCGCGTTTAGAGATACACAAAAGAAAACTATAAATGGATTAAAAATATCATGTATCTATGTAGTAGTATTTCATAGATATATTGTAGTAGACATAAGTAAAAATGAATAAATTTTTTATTTAGTATGGCCACACCAATTTTGCACTTAGTCCAGTCAAAATAGTCATAACCTAGAAAAAAATGCATAGAGCTGAAAATTGGTAGCGATGTTAAATACACCATTATGAAATATAGACTAAATAAATAGGTCAAAATAGGTCCGACAAAAGTTGTAAATTATACAATTCTCTACCAAAATTGCTTTCCTTTAAAAACGTACCAAAAAAAAAAGAAATAACTTACGTTATGTATGTTTGATATTTCTTTTGTACAGATTTTATGGATGGGATTATTTTATTTTAATAACTATATTAGTGTATTCAACGCCTCTACCAATGTTCAGCCCTCTGCTAATATTTCCTAAACAAATGTCTACTTGACTGGACTACCTTGGTTTTTAATAACTCTCTAGTGTGTGTATTTATGAGAAGGTATAGAAAAATATTTGTATTATAATTTGATGTATGAGAATATTAAATCTGTATCCACATATCCGTTATTTTTTTAAATTCATGATCATCATCATCACAACTAGTGAAGTAACCCATTGCAGGCCTGTGAGTCTGTCCCCTGGAAGACGATAAATTTGATTAATTTTTTCTCTGTTTGAAACTATCGCAGTTATTTTCACTTCAATATAATAAATGAAGCAGTTCGCGATCATCTTTCTTGTAACAGCATCGAGATATCGGACGCGCGAAATAAAAATCGAAAACCGTGGTAGGAATCTAGTGAATTCATTAAATTATATTGAACTAGCTTTAGCCCGCGACTTCGTACGCGCATAAACATTATTTATGTTTAACACAGGCAGTCACTCATTGAGGAACTTTTATGCCAAGTAACACATCCGTGCACTCAAGGAAAAAGATTTTTCATACAAATTAAAAAGTACAATACTTCCCGTTCCCGTGAGAATTTCGGGAATTCCTTTCGTAGTAGGTACTTCTCCAAAACCTCTGAGGATTGTATGTTCCAAATTTCGGCTCTCTACGACCAGTAGTTATGGTTCTACGTAGTATGTCAGTCACTCAGTCAGTAACGTAAGAGTTTTATATAAGAAAAGATATTAGATATATCAGCTCAAGTAGATACGTAATGAGCTTTAGCGATATATTTTATACCATAATTTGTACCAAAAACAGTTTAAAACAACCTCGCGTCTCGCACTCCTCATAAGATTACTTTCAAACAATATCCAAGTGTTATCTAACCGTGATGACGACCGGTTGGTGTAGAGGTAACATACATTGCCTTCTATACCAGAGGTCCTGGGTTCGAATCCCGGCGGCCGCGGATATTTGTGTGATGAACACAGATATTAGTCGTAAAGTCATTGATGTTTAAGTATATGTTTATTTAAGTTTATTCTAACTTAATTTAAAAATTAATAAAAACTTATTTAAAAAAACGTTTATTAAAAACTTAATTTGGTCTAGATAATGATGTGTGAGTGTCAGAAATATTTATTTATTTAATATCTAAATATCTTAATATAGGTGTTAAATAAATATCTTTACATCGATTGAATACAGTGCCACCTATACGATTATGTACGAAACAAACTACTCACCCTCCACAGACTTGAAAGACCGTTATTATTAATTCACTCATATCTTTATAAATACTAACTGACCCGGCAAACGTTGTTTTGCCATATAAATAAAAAAAAATTGATGTTGGCCGATTCTCATAGATACCGGATAAGCAAAAAAAAATTCATCAAAATCGGTCAAGCCGTTTCGGAGGAGTATGGCAACGAAAACTGTGACATGAGAATTTTATATCAATATATATAAAACTGTTCCGTTACTGACTGAGTGACTGAGTGACTGAGTGACTGACAGACAACGTACAGCCGTAACTACTGGGCGTAGAGAGCTGAAATTTGGAACATACATTCTTTAGGAGATGGAGGGGTGCACTAAGGAAGGAATTCCCGAAATTCCCACGGGAACGGGAAATATAGGACTTTTTAGTTTGTATGAAAAATCTTATTCCTTAAGTGCACCGATGTGAAACTTGATATAAAGGTTCCTCAATAAGTGTCTGTTTGTATTATGGAAGGAATTCCCGAAATTCCCACGGGAAGGGGTTGGACTTTTTAGTTTGTATGAAAAATCTTATTCCTTGAGTGTACGGATGTGATACTTGGCATGAAGGTTCTTCAAAGAGTGACTGGTTGTGCTACGAAAAAAATTCCCGAAATTCCCACGGGCACGGGCACGGGAAATATATATGATTTTTAGTTTGTATGAAAAAAACTTATTTCTTGAGTGCATGGGTGTGATACTTGGTATAAAGGTTCTTTCAGTGGGTGTCTGGTTGTATAGTTTCTGAAATTTCCACGAGAAGGGTATTTAAGCGCATACGAAGTTGCGGGATAAAGCTAGTATTAGATAAAATCATAATATGTTAGCCTGATAGCTCCAAGTTATATTATTGTAAAGTTTCATAAATATCTATTCGGTGGTTATTGCGAAGAAGAGGAACTAATTTGAGTAATGTTGAAGAAAGTAATTTGGTAGTTTATCAGGTCCTGGACTAATAAGTAAGACAAAGAAATCGACGATTAAAAGTCAGAAACGATATTTGGTTCCAAAATTTTAGTTTGCTTTTTGTCGCTGTACGACGATTAACGCGCGCAAGAAGAGTTTTAAATGATTTATTCATTTATTGATCCACCAAACGTTTGTTTACAACATTACATACAAATGGGTATATATCACAATAAACTTACTAGCTAGGTGTAATAAACAGTTATAGGCGAATACATCATGCAATATTTAAAAAAAACTCTTTGGTAAGAACTGCCTACATATTTTTTGCTTAAAAGTTAGGGAAATACAGTAAAAAAGATGATATATAAGTATAAAAAAATAACAAAAAGGGTAGAAAATATATTATTGAAATGTAGGACAAGAGCTTAACACTGATCTAATCTTGTTTGTTGAGTCTACATGGACGTCTATGAGATCGCTGTACTGATTCACCAACCTGCAAATTCGTGGGACAGGGGAGTTACACCCAAACACTGTCTTACGAAGTGGTGGATAGAGAGGGGTTTACAATTTTTTTTTCCTCGGAAGCCTATTTAGCTATATACCTTTGTAGACTTCCATTGTTCATCCTCACTTTCACAATTATAATATTAGTAGGATGATCCTTTGGTATTTCTTCATTAAAATTATACAGGGTGTCCAAAGAAGTATTTTGGAGAAAAATAACCTAGATAGGGCTAGTCTTCGACATACGAGTACAAAAAAACTGTTTTTTATTTGGACTTATAGTTTTTCCATACAAAAATTCTACACATTTGAAGGAAAGCGCGCGCGCTATCCAGATAAAGCGCCTTAAGATCAACTGGGAGATATTTAAATTGTGTTGTTGTGATTTTGAGTAACAATCGAACTTATTTGAGATTATTTTGTACATAACTTTAGATTTACATTAGTGGGACATTGAACTATTGAGTTGATTTAATTAATTAAGTACTGTAAAAATTTTGATTTCAAGTTTTAACTACGTTAGAATTTCTAAGGTATTGTGGAAACTACATCAAGCTCCTATATCATTCTGACGGTCTTAAGCCCGTACAAAGTAGGTAGGAAAATTGGAATCGAGATGAACGAGTGCGAGTGTATGCAAGCAAGTACCTACCACGATGACTTAGTTTATTTTTTATATAATATGTAAATACCTCCTAGCTTATTGCGCGCGCGTTATCTGGATAATTTTTTTATGGAAAAACTATAAGTCCAAATAAAAAACGGTTTTTTTGTAGTCGAATGGGGAAGACTAGGACATTTTTCTCCAAAGTACTTCTTTGGACACCCTAATACTGGGTGGATTTTTTTAACACCGCCTGGACGGAAAGTAGGTAATCTTTATAAATAACATTCAAAGATTTTTTAAATGAACCGACTAAAATCTGTAAAATGTACACCCTGTAATTTTATTGCATCGATCGTTAGGGGCAATCACAAGGATGAAATCTCTCAAACATAGTTGGTTAATTTAATGTAAGGAAAAGTTTTACACTTTTTTAAGAGAAATAGTAGTTCCGAAATTTCTCTTAAAAAAGTGATAATAATAAAATAATAATAAATAATAAAATCCCCAGACAATCACACCAACTAAATGGCCCCAAAGTAAGCATAGCTTGTGTTATGGGATACCATGTAGCGAACTAGGGGGGAACCTAGAATATAAATACATAAATAGATAAACACCCAGACATGAAACATTTTTTTTTTCTTGTTCCGGGCGGGAATCGAACCCGCAACCACTGGCGTCTGAGGCAGTCAGGTTTACCCCATCGCCAAAGTGGTCGTCTCATCGATTTAAAATCTATAGGTACCTACTAATATAATTAGGTAATACTAAACATTTAAACATCGCGCTTAAATCTACGCTAAAGATGTAGAGTTCGTGAAGTATGAACCTGCAATTGCCCTTATCTTGTCGAAAAGGTTGTCTGGAAGAGATCATATTATGATGATAAGGCCGTCAACTGTACTCTGTTGTCTTTTCATAAACTAGTTCTGTAAATATTATATGTACAATAAAGAATGAATAAATAAACCTGCTAGTGTTTAACAAAATATATGTGTACTAACAGGTATTATAATATCATAAAATGCAATAAAATCAATTTATTTTTAACTTAATACACATTGATATTGAGTTCCATTTGAAATGACATTCTCTAATTTAAGTCTCTCCTGCGTCAATTCAGTAACTTCAAACACAACAGTTGCTAACTAAAACTAAATTGTAAACCTTTTGACATAAGAGAGGTTTCCAATTGGAGACTTTAATGTCGACTAGAGCCCATTGTTAGTGCTCCACGTGGAGCTTCGTGAGATTAAACTATGAGCGTAAATCAAACGCCGTGGGTATAGATAGATAGACGCAGATAATCCAGTCTGTCCATAATTGGTCAGACGCACCACTTCCATTCATAATCATAACTTGTTCATGCGTGTAGGTGGGGGTCATGGACCGCGCGGTCTCTACATTCGAACGTAGCCGTGTGGTGCACCAGAATGTGTGACGCTACCCTTAAGTTGAATATAGTAGTTTCAATCGCTGAATTAGTTTCGTAGGTGATGTGACTTAAATATTGCAAATACCTAGTAGAAATAAGCATATACTTGGTCTTAATAGTAGACTTCATGTGCCCAAACGTGACTTGGGAAGACAGAATCCGAGCCACTGACAGGGCGTCGCCGTCGACCGACACTTCTGGGAGGACATCATCGTCATCAGTAGACGTCATCGAGTTGCGAAGTTATCCATACATGTATACACGCATTTATAATAAGGTTTTCACAAATATACCAACCGGTCTCCCGCACACATACAATATGCATGCATATTGTAGGTATACATAACTTCAAACCTGTATTCCTTATGGGGAAGCAGAACACCAGAGATTATAAGATCATCTGATATCACTCTTGACAAATTTGGAGAAAAAAATATAATGATGGAGAGAGACTATCGCAGTGACAGGGGGTCAGCCTATTGCCCACAAAAACGCCAATAAAACCTCTGTCCCTTAACAGACTTTCACAGTATGTCCGGGAAGAGAAGCAGCTGGCACATTCTATGTTTTGCTTTCGCTCCCAGTCCAGCAAGTTACTTAAATAAGATATTAACGTCCGGCTCATTGCATAGTGGTAACAAACATCGCCTTCTACGACAAAGGGTTCGAATCCCGGTAGCGGTCGATATTTTTGTGATGAACATAAAGAGTACATACTACGTTTATTTAATCTATATTTTCTAATAAAAATGTTTATTTTTAATATGTATGTTTATACATATATTACTTATGTTAATTAGCCGTTAAACTTGTTAGTATCCAGAAAACCAGTTCTTAAAGAAACTTAGTTTGGGCAGGTAAAAATTAGTGAACGTTAGAAATATTAATTTATCTAATTACTAATATTTATAAACAAAACTTGTTGAAATAAAATTATCGCATATCAATATCTAAATATATGGAAGATAAAAGACCTTGGTTTTAAACTATTTTGAAAAGATGATTGCTGTTGAGGTTCTCGCCACTGCTTCTCAACAGATCGACACTCCGAAGTGGTGCTAGATATGTTTCCATTTGTAAACCTTGTGATTTATTTGAAGTGTAGGTTAATATAAGAAGTGTCCACTTAAAAAGTAAAGAAAAAAAATTGGTTGCCCTCTAAGAAAATCCGCGTCAAAATTTGTTTCTCCAACTTTATATGTACCTATATTTAAATGTTTATATAAGACTTTACTTTATTTTAATATTGAAAAGAAGGCTGGTTCATTTTTTTATATATTTTTATGTGGTTGTTTTTCGATATTAAAATTAAATTTTTCATTGCATTAATGCGTAACGATAGAGTTCAGCTTAGTAATATATCGTCATGTTTGACAGCCTTAGTCCCTGAGAGCTTTTCTTAGGCTGGGTCTATCCAAATCCAAATCTGGTTGAGTAGTTCCAAAGGTTACCTCGAACAAACAGACACAGACATTTTGTTTTACTAGATGTAGAGATAAAAGACCTTTTAATACATACCAGGTGCGTATGTCAGAAGAGACTTTAATACATAACTGACAGCTTCTCATGATAAAAATAAAAATAAGAAACTGTATGACCTTTGTAACTATTTGTTATATCCTCTATCTAAGTAGATCGCGCTAACAGTGTGACATTTTATTTTTAAAGCTTTTTTATTTTATCCATGTAGGTACTTATATTAAATCGATCCCGACAGGGACTCAAACCCAGATGTCGTTCTGGAGAACGAGAGATCTCTGCTATAAAGGTCTGGGCTATAAAAGTGTGAGATTTGGCATAATACAAGTTAATATGGGGAAGGAGTGCAAAAAACACAAATAACGATCATTGAGTGACAATTAGGTAAGTAGATAGTAGAAAAAATGGTCGATAGAAATAATGAATTATCATCTGTGTATCAAACAGGCCGAACGTTGCTGATCTGAGCTCTTCCTCTTTTCAGTCCGGAATTAGTTCGGTTCAGCTTGCTCAACCGTTCAATTTTGAGTTAAATTTTCATTTTAGTGTTTTATTATTAATTTAAGAACCTATCACCACTGAAAAGATATTCAGTTATTTATCATTATCTACAGATATAAATAAACAATCTCATGTGACTACGCAACTGCAAAGACATCAACGCATATAAAAAACATCATGCTTAAAAAAGGCTATACCCGTTCTGAAATTATGTACCTATTTCAATAAAAAGAAAAAAGTTTGAACATTTTGATGATTAAAAAAAGAATACCGTTCCAATTTCAATTATCATCAAAAAAAAAGATAGCGTTCAGTCGCAACCTTCATGGTGCGAATTCGCGGTTAACTCTACAAGGTTAATCATGCCGTGTACCTACCTAATACAGTTTAGAAGTAACGGGTTAACAAGTCGCTGGTGTTGCCATGTGAACATTCCGAAGCTATTGTTTATTTTCACTCAATTATGAATAAATAACTGTTTTCATTTTCTCATACATCTTGATTGTATGAAAGTAAATTAATTTACATTTTTTTGAAAATAACTGGCTTGTAAAGTCATTGAACCTCGACTTGAGGATGACACTCTGACCCTAACTTTTATCTGCGTTTAATATGTTGGTACAATCCAAATATAGCTATACCTATAGTGGTTTTCAAATGCGAGACGAGTCCTATGACGTTTCAAGTTTGATAGTTTTAGAGCATACTAGCTGACCCGGCAAACGTTGTTTTGCCATATAAATAAAAAAAAAAAATAGATGTTGGCCGATTCTCATAGATACCGGATAAGCACAAAAAATTTCATTAAAATCGGTCAAGCCGTTTCGGCGGAGTATGGCAACGAAAACTGTGACACGAGAATTTTATATATTAGATTACCTATGTTCTTTCCGCATAACCATTTTTGTAAATGATTTTTAATTTATCATTGATTATTTGTCGCGATGTAATTAAAAAAATAAAATTTATTTATTGAAATATTTAACAAAATCTGTGTCTACTGACTACATTTTATCTGAATCCGATAAAAAGTAATTTAATTTTTCAATTACGCAATGTATGAAACGGAACAGATTAAATGAGGGAAAGAACATAATAGGATCTAAAACTGTCAAACATGAAACATGACAGGACTCCTCGCATTTCAAAAACACTAAAGTTCAGGAGGACTTATGCTTTGTACAATCAGACTGCAACTGTATAGCTATCGATCGACCAACTTTTATATACTTGATGTGTAGGTTTGTTATACTTACATATAAAAAGTGCCGCCGAACAACATCGACGATTTTAAGGTCAATATCTTCGTTTTGATTTATTTATAACCGTTGGGAGCAAGACACTTTTTCCTTACTGGTCGTAGATACCTATTCGGTGAAGAATCTTGGCGTGTATTTTAAACATAATGAGTCATTTAAATTTAGATTTAAAAAACAAAGACAATAAACTGCAATTCTCATTTCACAAAGAAACATTTGTGATCGAGTAATTTGTTTATTGGTCACATATGTAGTTACTTCAATTAAAAATGAATTTTAAATAGGTATCAATTAAAAACCGACTTCACATTGATGATTCGCCCTATTGATTGATACCTATATTGTAGGGACTATCGAACCAGCTGAATCATTGTGTAAATGTAGTACAAAAATAAATACTTACAACGATGTTCCTGAATAGTTTTTCGATTAGCTTAAAGAGATAAAAATATCGAGAAAAGAGTTTGAAAAGCACTTGCTTCAAAAAACATACTTTGGCTGTTGTATATTTCTAATACATTTTTCCATAAATTTTAAAGAAATAAAATGTTATTTCTTAAAGGTATTTTGTTATAAATAAACCAGCCTGCAAAATTTGATAGAGAAGGTAGTACAATGAATTAACACTTCAATTTCAACTAAAAATAACACTACGAATGTTAAAAACACCTCATTTATTTCATATTTACTGCATAATATACTTAGCTACGTAATAATAAAACGAGTAAGCTTACAAACATACATCAAACAATACAACTTAGAGGACCGGAACCGACTGAGTTCCGATTTCAAATTAGTTCCCGCCATAACTTTACGAGCCAACTGCTATACTATTATGCAGGAATGCATCTGAAAGCCTGTTTATAAATATAACAACCCAGTGCACCCAGACGTTTGTATAGCACACCACACAGCCGTCGCCCCCTCCTAGCCGCCCCGTTACGATACGAGAGCTGAAATACTCCCTCCCAGACGATAGTAAAACTCGACTACCCTGAAAATTTGTTCATACAGTTTGCTCTCTTAAACAAATAGAATAAAGGAAAACTCACTTTTTTGGGTCCATTTTGGACAATGGCTTCATATTCCAATCCTTCCACAGACATTTTACACAATTTAAAAGTCACAAAAACACACAAAAATAAAATCAATTTCAGTTGCTGTCACTTGTTATTGTCGCTTCAGGACAATACGAAGACTAGATAGACACCTAATATAAAAAAAGTAAAAGATGTTAACAAAATAACTCTACATGTAATAGAGTCTGTGTAAATACAAATGAAACGCGTATTATCTTGCTGCCGGCCGGCAAGCAACAACTAACTAATGTTACATGGATTCACGAGTGCAGCCTCCCTCACTCACTCTCTAGACTCATAAAATTATACATAAATGCATACGTACGTAGATGTAGAAAGTTGGATACCTAACATACAGCTTGCTGTTAAATGTAAGGTGCGGGCTGCTTGCGTCGATTTCCACATTCGTGTTTATAAATTGTTGCCATATTAAACATTCTATAACAGAAAGAGCTTGCTAAAGTTTCTCTAGTTTACTAGTTTCTCGAAATACTTAATATCTATTTGATGAGAAATATTTTTTGGCCGTGGTGATTTTAATTAAGTAAAAAAAACTCACTGTCTTAATTTTTTTCTAAGCTAACATTTATGTATGTCATCATCATCATCACAACTCTTTGTAATGAGCCCAGTGCAAGGCTATGAGTCTCTCCCCTGGGTGACGAGGAGGTATAGGCCATAATCCACTAAGCTGGCCCAGTGCTGGGTGGTGGATGTCAGAATTTTCAGGGCGCCAAAGTGGCTTCTGACAAGCCCTAACGACTACTGTATACAAGTATACAGCACCCGGGACCGACTGCTTAACGTGCCCTCCGAAGCACGGAAGTCGTCATGAGAAATGAATGATCGGCGGTTTATGTATGTAATAATTGATTATTATTGAAATAATTGTTCCATATCGAAAACATTTTTTTGTAATCTTTATTTATAAAGTTATATACGGTAGGTATTACTTATTCTGTGGTTAAGTCAGGATATTAAAAAACTTCAAAACAATAAAAAAAGTACGACACACTAAACCGTAGACAGAGAAACCTATAGACAACTGACTGGCGTGGCCACATGAGATAGAACGATATCAAGTAGTGGTGTTGCCATATTCACACATTTGCCGCAGTTTCAGGTAAATTATATAGTGCCTGAACTCTCAATGTTTGAATTATTTTTAAAAGATGTGTAGGTAGAATCACAAAATAATGATGTCAAAACGTGTGTTGCTTATTTGTTGTTGCTACTTTAAACAAATAGTATAAGTTTGTAGGTAGGGATAACAATGCCATTGTTGGTTACATTATTATTGAAGTAAATAACCTGCAGGAACATAAATTGGAACTCAACAAATAAGTATTATTTGTCAGTTAAATCTTAATTTATTTAGCTATGATTTTAAAAATAAATACTACAAAGATTTTTTTGTATTCATTTTATTATTAGCTTTATCTATACATTATTCATTATTCAAACAACATACAAAAGTTACAGGGTTGGGTAGATCAGTAGTTTGTAGGTACTTGATATTTCTGCGTCACAAAGTACTTTATAGTAACACATAAATAATGTTTTTAAGTTTTTGCATTTAAAATGCTCAATTATTCTTAAATAGATGAAATGTGATTTTTATTTATCACATTTTTCATTTATTTAACACATAAATAATTTAAATATTTGATAATGCCAACAATTGTGCCTAATATAAATACCTACAGGTGAATGTGGTTATTTCATACTAGATGATCCAATACAATATCTTCTAATGTGCTTCTAATATATATTTTAATTTAACATTGTGAGAAGGACAAGAATTTCTGTGTATATTTTACTTGTTTAGCCCTACGACAGTATGTTTCTAGTCTTGAGATCGGTTCTATGCCACTAAACAAGTAAAATGTTGAGCTATATGTATATAGTATGACACCATATGTGAGAAGTGACCGTTAAACCTTTATTATAAGGAACCGTCTTGTTTCATCGTAGTTTTGTGGCAAGAGTCATTTACGGGTTCGTTTTTTACACTCAAACCTTGATATGGATGTATAAAACATATTCCTGTAACCATTAATTAATACATTTACTGTAGTTTCGGCACAGAATAGACACACCCCATATTATCCCATGAGTATCTGTGTAAATTACGTCAAAGGGAACAAATATGGAAACGGGTTGCAGCATTCTACTCAATACCATTAACATCTTATTATGATTAAGTTGAAAAACACATGTCAAAGGTGAGGATTATGACAAGCAAGACCGCCGATAGAACAAATGTATGGGAGGCCCGAGGCCAGCAATGGACTTATTGGCATTTGTCAGTTAGAACTTTCCAGTTGTGGTCAAGATGGAAAGTAATATAATTTAATTTATTTATTTAAATATTCCTATTAACATTAAAATTCTAGACATGGCTTTGTTTATTGGTAAAAAACTTCCTTACTGCCCTTTGAAAAGCACTAGTTTTGTGTGAATATTTCTAATTTTTTCTTTTGGCTCAAAGGATTTTGTGGCATGGTGAATACGTAGCTCAAAGTAACGCGCCATGATTGCTTTGATTAGTAAAATTCGGTGGTTACCAATTAGTGGTTGACGATTGAAATGGTCTTCAGTGAAAACAGATTGGCATTGCTTCAAAGTCGATACCATAAGCTGCAACATTATTTTTTTCTCTGCAAAGAACGACTTTCCTTTTAGTAAATTTCTCCTAAATGTCTTTTCTGCCAACATACAAATTTTAACTACATCCCGAGACGGATACATAAGCCCCCCCTTATCTTTCTTTGAAATAAGGCCCGAGTATTTTTCAGTATTGACAAGCGCAAGAAGGCAATCTTCGCATTTTAATGTTTTCCTTAATTTCTTGACTACAAACCCACCAATATATGGAATTATTTCTTCTGTATATACTGTCAGCTTAGAAGGATCAGCTAAATAATCATGATCACTGTCAATCACAAGATCATTGCTAGATTCTTCTAAGTCAGGATTTTCGTGGTCGCCGGTATTGGTATATGCGTTGATTTTACTTTCGTAACGAATTTCTGTATGAGTCAGAATTTTAATTTCCTCTAAGGGAATGCAATTACCAGATGAAATGCTTTTTATTTCTCCGTGTACAACTAATCTTTTATAAGCGCTTTGGAACTGGAAGGCTGTTGGGTTATTATTGTAGCCACCTTTTGACCGGATGGAACTAAAAAAACACTCTAAGTGATCTTGGCTGAGCTTATAAAATGGTAAGAATTTTAATTTTCCTGTTAATATGTAATCAGCATAAATCTTATTCAAACTTTTTATGCATATAAGTAAACCCAAAAAGCCAACTTTTCTATTTGATTCTAGTAAACTTCTGCCCTCTAACTGTAGCCCTTTAATGTAGGACTCTAATTCGGTCAAGTAATCAAGAATTTGATTTCCATTGTTTTCGTTGATTGGCTTTTTGAAACCATAAGCATTCAAATTCCGGCTGTTAAGAATGTCAAATAAATTATTAATTTTGGATATAAATTCTACTGTAGCATCTGACCCCAAAAAATCAGGTAAATTTAAATTTTGATTACAAAACTGAATAGCTTCAGCTACAGAATTACTAAATGTTTGTGCCGCTAACTTAACTTTCATTATCTGCTTACCGAAGTTTATATGTTGGCTTTTAAGGCGATTAGCTAGATGAAGACCCTCTTTTTCTTGGAGAGTATTCAAATTTTCAATAAATTGCCACGTAATATTTTCTCCACGAGCATTTGTCAAAACTTTTTTCTGACCTAATGCATTTCGCACAAGTTTTATCATATGAGCGGGGTCCGGAATAATTACAATATCACGTCCGCCAACTGAAAAAACTGGTGTGATATCTCCCGACGGGTTACAACGGCAACCTAATATTTTTGCCATAGCAAAATTGGATGGACATCCATCAAAAGTCAGAGATATTATATTAACACCGCAATCGAACAACAAACTAACACACTGTTTTACCAAATTGGCTTTTTGCTCTCCGGTACAACCGTCAATAAAAAAATAGCCAACTGGCATCTTCCACCCGTCGTTGACGCAAGTTGCCATGAAGACCAATGCCTCTCTAGCTTCAGCAACACTATGGCCATCCAATGCTTCACCGTAATTCACCAGACCTACGCACTTTTTGCCATCCCACTGAACATGCCTCCTAATTGCCATTTCATCCATACTTACAGCACAATACAATGGTTTTTGCTTCTTGCTAGCTAATAATTGAATGCAATTTAACGATTCTGTAGTGAACCCTGCATTAGCGTCAACGCTCTTGTACCATGTTGTAAGAGTAGATGGGTGGGGTAGACAAGTGTTAAATTGTTGTCGTATATATTTATAAGCTCGCGGACTTATAAAATTTAGACAAAGAGCAAATTTACGTAAAGCTGGTGAATATTTTCTACCAGCAGTTGTAGGATATAACATTTTTTTAAGGTAATCTTTGTTTACTGGATCAATAGACTCCAACAAGTCTCCTTCTTCTTCACTGACCAGCGACTTTGCCTTTAGTTCTGCTATCATGGTTTCCAAATTTGTCACTTTCTTTGTTAAACGCCTACTCTTTTCACGAAGAGCTCTGAGTTTTTTCAACCGCTCTGCTGATTGTATTCGAGTCCTTTTAAATTTTCTTCGCAACGTTCTTGGTGTGTAGTTTGGCGACTTACCCTAGAAATAAATAACAAAATGTAAATTTAGCTGGCACCGGGTTGAAATAGTACTAATCCCAATTTTTCAGTGCATGTTATACAAGACAGAGCTTGTAATACCGGTAAAAAACTAGTATCAATACTTCTTGCAAGCACAGGTAGCGTTAACAGAAGAGATAACGGTACCAGTGGTAACGTTACTTTTGAAATCTTTTACCGGTAATTTGTAGAAAAGATACTCTGAGAATTGTTACTTTTATAGCAATTTACCGTTTAATTAGGATAACGTTAAACATGGTTGTATCGGTAATTTTAATGTTATTGTTTCTGTCTCTTTTCTTTTTTAAGGTAGTGTACGTTTTTTGTGAGACCAGAAATTTTTCTAAAATCCTCTTTTAAACATGTGGAAGTCTTAAGATGAATAAATTACTGTAGATATCTGTACTGTGGCTGAACTATTTAAAAATTGAAATCATTACTACTCATGCCTATCTATCGGCAGGGGATGGAATGTTGCCACCCAGTCACATAAAGTCGCACGATGCCGGCCGCCGCGCCACGCTGGCCAGTCTCAGTCGGCAAGGTTTGGTAACAACGCATCACAACGAAAAAAGTATAGATACTTTTAACGTTAATCATCAACATTATTTAAATTACCGGTACCTGTATTACCGGTAAAATTTTAACATTATGAAAGTAACGTTAATGAACAATATTATTGCGGGAATTTGGTACCCGTAACAAGCCCTGATACAAGATAACTAAAGGATTTATCGGGATATAGGTACCTATTGTGTAAAACTGTTCCAAAGAAGCAACATCGAATATGATTTTCTCTATAGAATGAATACTAAATAATTTAATGTAAAAGAAAAAACGAACACCCTGACAAAGAATAAATCAACCCACACCCTTAAGAGTGTAATATAATAATAAGACATTTTTAAACCGGCCTCAAAAAAGAAGGTGTAGGTATATCAAATTTATTTTAGCTGGTACTAACTTCAAAAATAAAGGATAAGGTAGGTTCTAAACTTTTCAACTACATTAATGATGTACGTCTAGTCATCTATTCTGTTAATGTTGTATAGACATCACTATTGAATTAAATCAGTACTTACTGTGGTCGATTCACCAACACTGAAATTAGCTCTAGGCGACGTATTATGTACATCGGCAGTCGATGGGAAATCTGGTTCATTTATCTAAAATAACAACAAAATTATGTTAACATCAGAATGCAACGGGTAATAATAATACTAATTCTTTATTTGCCACTATATGGTTACAGTGTGATCTTAAAAGTATTATTGTCCAAACATATACTACTGATTTTACAGCATCAAATTAATTAAACAAAAGAAAAAAAGTTAATCCATATTACAATGGAAATTAATTAATTAGTTAATAGGAGATTCATGAAAATGTTTAAATGAGAAGGAAAAATATATACTAATCATAATTATCTAAAATAAACTATATAATAACAAATAATTATCTAAATCCAAGAAATGTTAAGTAATACGTACGTAATAGTACTTATATTTTTATATGTAGGTACTTACAAAATCTATATTTGAACTAGATTGGATTAGTTTTTTTTCAGTTTCCATAGATTCCTGAACTACAGTACTTGTGGAAGGTGTAGAAATGATTTTCGTTTCCTGAAAAGCAGAATTTACGAATAAGTAGGAGTACTTAAAGCATTTATATTTTCTATGTTAAAACTACAGTAACAAAGTATTCTAAAGTCGGAATAACTAGACTAGGTAAAACATAAAACAAGAATTACCAATATTGGAACAGCATCAGGAAACAGAACAGTGACCTTCCTCTTTTTAAATAAAGCATTTTGTTCAAAATGTCTGTTACAAATTCTAGACGACTTTTTAGGTGTCCAATTAGATCGCCCCGTGGCCTCAATTCAGCGCAAACGTATGTCTTCGCTTACGGGAAAACTGTAAAAATAATACATTTTTAATACTAGTGCATTTTCGGGAAGTATTCTGCCAAAAGCGGGCAACACTAAACAGCATTATTTTTAGGTTATGTAAAATTTAATATCGTATTTGGCGTGTAATTTTAAAGCCTACGTGCTGTTACTTTATTGTAGATACATTATACAATCATTATACGGTCATAACTAAAGCGAAAACTTTATCAAATGGTATATACTTACGAGTGGAAAGACAAATTGGGAAGTTTCCTTTCACTATCACTTCTACACCCTAAAACACTACATCGAACCATTTTCTCAAGAAAATTCTTTCAAAGATTTCGTCCCTCACAAGTTTTAATTACTACAGCGTCTTTATTTGTATTCGCAAGTATTTTAAAATTATGTTTACGATGCAAAACAAAAGAAAACAATGTAGCTGTCAAAGTTAGTTTAGCACAGATGTGTGCTGGCCTTGAAAAAACCGGCACGTGACGCGAAACAAAAAATCGAATCGTTTTGTCTCATTTCCTTTCAAGACATAGGCATAAGATGTTCCTTTTCTTGTGTGAATGTGACGGAGGCTATCACTTTGTCTATAGGTTTCTCTGTCTACGCACTAAACGCTAAAAACTTTGATTAGTATTGAAGGCATGTGTCAAATAATCAATCAGTGTTACAATTAACGAATTTTGACACTATTGTTGGGATAGTCTTAAAAATCCAAGCAAAGTTTTTTAGTTTTTTTTTCCATCTCGAAGAAAGTTAAGCTTATAAAAATTCTTTTCATCCTGCATAATTACTTAACAGAATTAAAATTCACAAGCAACCTTTGATAACGACAACTTAATATTAATTTGTTGCATTTATGGTTCAACTTCTCCAACACAGTATTATTCTTTCGAGTAAATTATTTTCTTCTGCGTTGCTGAATGTGAAAAAAATAGGTACATACAACAATTAAATTCATTTTTTTATATAAAATAAATTCATGGTTTTTAAATGTTACAAGAGCTCAATATTAACTGTCAATGCCCAAAATAACGTTTGTCAATCAATTAACGTAGGTACATTAATATACTTCTCAATAGGTACTAGTAAAAAAGTAAACAAAATAAAATCTTCAAAATATTGAAACAAGAACAGAAGAGTTTCACTGCATTTTCAACTTAGTGAATTCTGGATCTCTAATTCACTAAAAAGCATCATTGTTTATAGTTAATAATTGAGGCACATGCGACGAAAATCTTGTTCATTACGACTTAACCTAAAAGGTACATTTATTTCTCGCACACACATCAAAATGAGTGAAGATATAAAGATATTCAAACAAGGTGCAGAAGCTAAACTATTTACCTGTAAATATCTTGATAAACCGACATTGATAAAGGAGCGATTTGAGAAGAAATACCGCCATCCAGACTTAGATGTAAGCATAACAAAAGAGAGGATAAGAAATGAAGCAAAAGCAATTGTTAGATGTAAAGCAGCTGGTGTAAGAACTCCTACAATTTATTTAGTGGATTTTGATCGCCGCCGCATTTACATGCAACATTTTGTTAACAGTATTACTGTTAAAGATTTTATTATATCTGTCGTTAGCAAAGTGCAGAATGAAAAAAGCTTAGTTAGTTTAAATGTGATGGCCAAGTTAATAGGAGAAACAGTGAGAAAAATGCATGATAATAATATAATTCATGGAGATTTAACAACATCTAATATGTTACTTGTTGAAAAGGAGCCTGAGAACTCTGAAAGTATTACAAGATGGATAAATTATCAAAATATTGACATAGTAATGATTGATTTTGGATTATCCTATGTTGACTCAAGTTCTGAAGACAAGGGTGTAGACCTTTATGTATTAGAAAGAGCACTTATCAGCACTCATAATGACCACCCAGACTTATTTAATATAATTTTTGAATCATACAAAAGATGTGGGAAGAATAATATTAAGGAAATTATTAGCAAATTTGAAGAAGTCAGGGCAAGAGGCCGTAAAAGAACCATGGTAGGATAAGAATGAATAAAATCAAAAATATATATAACTTGTTTCCATTTGTATCATCAGATCTGCTGCAAAATGTCCATCTCTCTCTTAGGGTTGTTAAGTTGCAATATAAAGTTACTCATAACCTAATCCAGTCACATTCTCCCGTCCATCCTCAAACAACAATTTATAACCACTATTACAATGTGTCAAACAAAATGTACTCTAATAAAAGACATTTTCATCATATCTTAATTTTAACATGCTTCATAGCTAACATGAGCATACATCTCATTTTAGACGGGACAGTCCTTTATTCAGGAACTATGTACCTGTGTCCCTGCAAGGCTGGCAAACAGACCCACTAATGGCACAACAAGGCAGATTCGAAGGAAGAACCGGAATTTTGAAACAAATTTGTTTAGCTGACGGATAAGAAAATATGACTTAGAAGTCAAGCCACTATCTATCTATAGGTTGTTAGTAAGTCGTGCCTAAATAGCTATTTTGTGCTTTAATGTATTTGTGTTATTCAATCTTCTGTATTAAAAACTTGTAACACACAAAAAATATATGGTCACAGTATTCACAGCACCATTTAGGAGATGAGAGCATCACCCCTGGAGCAGTGTCATTTGGTGGCAGATTTTATATGAAGGTTGGTCGCTAGCCAACGCTGGCTACAGGAATAATTCCACCAAGCAGAGGCCTCTCGGGTCAATCACCTTTTTCGACATGCTTATCTAGGGCCAGTTTTTTATTTTAAGGCAACCCCTATGCTGGTTTACAAATTCAAAAAGTTTTATTCAGGGTTTCGAGTCCTGCACGGAACATGAAAAAAAATATATGTTCCGGATCTGAGTGTTTATCTATACAGGGTGACTGTTGGCTCACTTTCAAATTTCAAGGAAGTGACAGTTTAAGATTTTGAAGAGATAAAATAAATATTAATTATTTACTGAGTAAACTTAACCGAAAGTTAAAGAATTGATTACGCAACGCATGGTTACTTACATTAGCGTAGGTACCTACTTACCACGGACGTCCGCTGAGCTATCAACGCGATAGGTAGGTATAGACGGCTTCAAGTACCTGTGACCATAATCGCTTCAAAATCGAACCTTTCTTTCTCTATTTGACTCATACCTTCTGGCTGAGCATTATAATATAACACACTAGCTGACCTTATAATATAAAAACTGTGACACGAGAATTTTATATATCTAGATAGACCCGAAATGTTCTGGGGTGAGTGGTGGAAATTGGAAACGACTGAGGCCCACTCTCACTAATAAGGGTTGAAACAACTTTAAAAGCTTACTTAAGTAATCGATAGATACCGTGCAGCCCTACTGTACCTACCTACATTGTTCACGCTAAAACCTTGCCACGTTACGAACGGGTTCGTAGGTACGGACGGACCTTTAAAAAAGCAAGATCCTTTTCCCTTCATATTATTATTTATTGTACACATATTTAAGACGTTATAACAATAAGAGACCGATCACAAATGTAGTCCAACTACATTCATACTTAAATACGTTGCTGTGTGAACACAGCACTGCGGTGCGAGCACCGATCTTTTAAACATTCATCTTTACATGATGGCTGAGTAAAGTTATTAGATATATATTCGGTGTCTATGATCGGTAGCATGGATCTCATTCGGTAAGTTTTGTCGAGTAGTTAAGGTGAGTTAAGAATTGAATTACATAAACCTCAGGTAATCTTAACTGATAAACATTATATGTATACCTAGATTGGTCAGAGAGGCTATTGAGATTACCAAATATCCTAATTTCAACCGTGAAGACGGTTTCCATTTTTCTACTGCATGGATTACAGTGGTCCAGCTGTGCAAAAATTCTACCATCTCAATACAAAAATAATGTACCAGTCGATACTGTGAGTTTTGCGTGTCGAAAAGTGAAAACAGTGACAATAGTAGTGGTAACCAACGATCGAAACGCATAATAAAGCGTGAATAAAAACGCTTACCCGCATCTTCAGTGCCGTCGTGATCATGGCGCTTGCAACAGTGCCGAAATATCAATAACTCAAAATAAGTGAAACACATAATATTATAAGGGAGTGGTCTTAAATAAATGCAAACTTTTCAGATTACTATATTTTAATGTGATACTCAATTACAGAAATATTAATAAGAGCCCACACATTTATATGTCTCTCCCCTCTCCTCAACTTTCGCATCTCTCCTCTCCTCTCCTCTCCTCTCCTCTCCTCTCCTCTCCTCTCCTCTCCTCTCCTCTCCTCACCTCGCCTCACCACATCTCGGCTTACCACACCTCGGCTCACCTCTCATCGCAACAAACGCCATCTATCAACTACTTCCGTTACATTCGGCCGTCCTGAAACAATTGCGCCGCAATTGGCGCAAAAAATATGTTAATTAAACTCTTCAGCAAGTCTATTAAGTCATCTCTTGTAACGATATCTTTGTCGCTACTATTTCGCTATATGATGGGGTACTACCATATGATCTTAAGGCATCGGCGGTCACTATTCCCGTTAATTTCATGAAATAAAATTTAAGTAATGCCTTTCTTATACACACATCATTATGAACCTCACAAGTTTGAACGTTAAATAAATAAAAATATCGTTTTAGTTAACCAAGTTCCAAGCACCATTGAGTGACAATTATCTCCAAATTAAACAACAATTCAAATCCATTAATGTAATCATTAACAACAAGGTTCGTGAGTGGTTTACAGCAATTATAATTGCAATAAAATCTTTCAACCAATGACCCCTTCAACACACTACCCAGAATCACTCTAGCGTACCTAGTCACCCAACCAACAAACAAGAACCTGCATCTAAATCTCTTTCCACAACAAAAACTTTCAACTTCAATGGATACTTGTACTTTCGGCAACTAGCTGTGACCACCACATATTTTGAATATTGCTTCCATTTAATATTGCCATCAAAATTTCAAATCCAAGATTTACAATTTACACAAAGCTACCACTGGTTTGGAAGATCCATTTACTGAGAAAAACTAGCAAGAAACTCAGTAGGAATCGGCTAACGTCGTGCATTGTACGATTCGCAATACTTGCGATAAGAAAACCCCAACAACAATGAAATTTACTTTGAATGTAACAACTAATAATTTGACAGCGGTCGAACAATACAAACAAAGCAATCATAAGCTACTAGAATCACTCAACTAATTAGCAAACAATGCAAAGCTCGTCACAAAACGTAATGCAACCTCCATTAGGTTTCATCTCCTCACACTCATAACCTCTCTCCGGTTATAGCGTTTATCACACCAATAAGAGCACTGCATTGCACCCTCAGAAGAACAAACATATGGAATCGAATTAAAAAACCTATTTGATATAGGACGACAAAATAGTTATGTCTCTTTCTCGCACGAATATTCTTGCGTATGAAAATCTGTGTTTTCGGATAAACACTCTGTTTGTCAGTACCGTCGTCAATATTTTCAATGTACTTTTGCTGCCGAATGCCGCCATTTTAGTATCCCGTGTTGTTTACTTGTGGAAGTGCCGTCGAGAGATTTTTGTTATCGATATCGATTACGATCACGGTCATGATGCGCGCTGTGTTATTTGGTCACCGGTTAGCCTGTATATGGATATATGAACCGAATGTTATGTCAATAATTAGTTGTTTAGTTCAGTCGTTATCAGTAAAATTTCAGCCTAGTACATTTGATAATTAATGAGATAATACGATTAAAGTCATTCGGAAGTGAATGACTATGTTAACTCGACCAAGTTAAGGTTGTTAGAAAACAGCGAAAACTTTTATTGGTTTAGAAAACTTATAGATAATTATCGACATTAAAAAAATATCGACACATCCATCCCTAATCCGCCATGTTTGTTACCCGATTTGTTTACGTAGGTATACAACAAAAGTACATGCTTAGGGCAGTTCCATAGGTTTGTTCTTCAGAGATTGCACCACATCAATCAATCAATAAATTTTTCGTTGAATGGCAACCAGCCGTCGATGCACCACATAATTCACAACAACAAAGTAGTATTAGGTACAATTTTTTTGACAGTAAAATCCAGCTTTTTCTGTTAATCGCAACAAATTCAAGGTATTATTTAAACGCATTGGCTTTAGATATTAAAACGCATTTTCAATAATCTAGTTACTTCTCGACGCCGTTAGTTATCTCTGTGGTTCACACACACTGTCGTCATGTTACGTTTCAATTGCCAAAATAATAACAAGTTTACTATTACCTTAACAGAAAAAAAAACGTGTCTCCTAAAAATCTCGGCAAAATAATGGAAGATCGGCAAGATACAAGACGAATTCTACCGAGTCACGGATACACGATTATCAGAAAGAAAACCTAAAACTTCAATATTCAGACTATTTAACAAAAGCAATATGTAGGCCGCTTAACAACAAAATTTCATCCGCTCCACCGTGATATCATTACTATCCACCAAGTAGGTACATACTGTAGATTCGACAAAACCCATTAATCCACAACTAACGCATCAAGATCGTGCAGTAGGTACACAATATTCTAACACACAAGGATTACTTACATCCTTCAAGTACTAAACGCACGTCACTCACAATCGTGGCCTCACTGAGACGCAAAATGAAGCCCGCCGCCTTATCAGGTAACTTGCAAGAGCAAAGCGATGGCATGAATTGCGCAAGATTTGCTAAAAAAGAACTAATTCGAATTACGTTACAGCTAAAACAAAGCCATAGCAATCCAACGACTGTGCTGCCTCTATCGTACAATCGATGTAATAAAAGTGCATAAAATCCCTTTGACTTTCATACTTTTGGTGTGTACTTTTCTGCGAAATTTTAAAAGCAAACATCTGTTTCACATTTGATTTGTTTCTTTTTTAACTACTAAATTGTTTTTGGCACTAGTATCGTAGCAATAAATGCATTCTGCGATCAACGAATGATTGAACAGATATCGCTTACATAATACGATGTAAAGCAATGGATCGCGCGTCCATGGCGTGATGACTGCGCCATTATAGCTGATCGTGTTAAAAAGGCAACATTAAATTTTTTGATATCTATGGTTTCTTCTCAGTGTGTATGGGCTAGTACGTACTCTCTGTACCAACCATTCTTCCTTCCTGTGTGTGGAGTAGATTATAATGCATGTGTAATAAATAGTATAATAATTAATAAACGTACATCAAAAATACAAGTGTTTTCTATAGCAACCCACTTCCACTGTTCGCCCAAACATACTCTGCGAACAGGTTATGGGCCCAGAATTCGGGATTGCTATAGATATAAATATCATCGCGGTAAAGTGAGGTTGGAAAAGGAACGGGCCGGGTAAACGGTATAGATAAAATGGAGGCTACTTCAGAAAACCAAAATTCATTGGTATTGGAAGGATTATCAAATTGGATGTCTTGGAAGTTCCAAATTCGTGTAATATTAAAAGCACAAGGAATATTTGGAGTTGTAAATGGATCCGATTTAAATGATGGACAAGATGAAAAATGGACGACACGAGACGCAAAGGCACAATCTATAATAGTAACAAGACTGAGCAATAAAAATATTTTACAAGTGTCAAACTGTGAGACTGCTCAACAAATATGGGAAAAGTTGTGTTCAATATATGAATCAAAATCAGACACGTCATTACACATATTGCAACAAAAATTTTTTGAAATCCAATACATTAAAAATGAGGAAATATCATTATATATAGCAAAGTTAGAAGAATTGGCAAACAGAATAAATCAAGCAGGTGGAAATATACCCGAATCTATGCTCATCACTAAAATTATTAGCTCTTTGCCAGAAAATTTTAGACATTTCATTTCAGCTTGGGATTCAGTACCTATGACAGACAGAAAATTATCTGAATTAATATCCAGATTAATGTTAGAAGAGAAACGTAACAATGATTATGAGGAGAAAATAGCTTTATCTACACAATCAAGAAACAGTGAAAGAAAATGTTTTAAATGTCAACAAGTTGGACATTTTAAAAAAGACTGTAAGAAAAACATGAGCAATTTTAACAGTGCTCAAAATTATAAACAGTGTAAAATATGTAAAAAGTTCAATCATAAAGAAAAAGACTGTTGGTATAGAAATAAAAATAATTCCTACAAAAGAAGTAACAACATAAAAAGTAATACAAATGCATTCATTACATCAGCAATAAACCTCTCATATGCAAACAATTTTCAAGAAACATTTTGGGTGTTGGACAGTGGTGCCTCAGAACATATGTGCAAGAATAAAAATATGTTTGTAAACTATGAAACTTTATCAGTGCCAAAAGATATCATAATTGGTGATGGTTCAGTCATAAAAGCTCTTGGTCAAGGTGAAATACACTTAAGCGCTTACAATGGAAAACAGTGGATTCCTACAATTTTATACAATGTTTTATTTATACCAGAAATAAAAGTAAATCTGTTTTCATCATCGACAGCAATGGATAAAGGTTATAAAATGAGGTGTAATCAAAAGACATGCACTTTTATAAAAGATAATTTAATTAAAGCAATTGCATACAGAAAAGGTAAAATGTTTTTAATGAGTTTTAAATATGAATTAGATATTGCTATGGTTGGTAAATCAAATAGTGGACTCGCTGAGTGGCATTCGAAGTTAGGTCACCAGAATATTGAGCATGTGAAGACCATTCTGAAACAAAACAATATTGAGTATAAAGAAGGTGAACCAGAGATATGTACATCATGCTTACAAGGCAAACAACATAAGCTACCATTTAATAAAAGTGACACAAGAGGTGAAAAAACAGGAGATTTAATACACATGGACATATGTGGGCCAATGGAGTGTGAGTCACTGGGAGGTGCGAAATATTTCCTTTTACTAATTGATGATTACTCAAAATATAGAAGAATATATTTTTTAAAACATAAAAATGAAACAGCAGAACATATTAGGAACTATATAAGTGAGAGTAAAAATATAACAGGCCACACTATTAAAGTTATGCGAAGTGACAATGGGAAAGAATTTGTCAATAAAACCGTAGAAAAGTTATTAGATTCTAAAGGTATAAGACATGAGAAAAGTATTCCATATCTCCAAGAACAAAATGGTTGCGCAGAACGTGAGATACGCACAATTGTGGAGTCTGCTAGGTCTATGTTAGCAGAAAGTTGTCTTGGAAAAGTTTTTTGGGCAGAAGCAGCAAATACTGCAACATACATATTGAATCGAACAGGAAAAAGTAGAATGAAAGACAAAACTCCTTATGAATTATGGTATAAAACATCAAAATATAATATATCTAACCTGTACAGTTTTGGAGTAGACGTGGCAGTTCATATACCTGATCAAAAGAGATTAAAATGGGATTACAAATCAGAATTTGGTAAATTTGTTGGTTATGGAGAAACAAGCAAAGGATATAGAGTATACTTGCCAAAGAAAAATAATGTAGAATTAAAAAGAGAAATTGTAGTAATTAAAAAGAAGTATCAGACACATAATAATAAAAATAAAGAAATATATGTACAAAAAGAAGACTTACCAACAGATAACCCCGAAGAAGAGGAACAGGAGAATGCTAATATCAACTCATTCAATGAAGAAGGTTCAATCATATCTGAAACAGAAGAAGAAAACACAGAGTGTGAATTAGATGAAATACCAGAAACAGATGAAATAAATTCACCTGAAACAGAAAATAATATCTTACCTGAGCTAGAAGATAACACAAAGAATAAAACACACAAAAGGAAGATACAACCACCGAATTGGATGAAAGATTATGACACAAACTTTTTTTGTCTAGATGAAGAGCCAATATCTTATGAAGACGCAATGGCTAGTCCTGAAAAAATAAAGTGGACTGAGGCCATAGAGAAGGAAATGACACAACTGGAAGAAAATGAAACCTGGGAAGAGGTGAAAAATATACCTAAAGAAGAAGATGTAATTAGTAGCAAATGGGTTTTTAAAATAAAAGAAACAGATGGCAACAAACTTTACAAGGCCAGGCTAGTGGCAAGAGGTTTTGAACAGAAGAACTGTGACAACAATACATATACACCCGTAGCAAGTTTAACAACTTTCAGAACTATGATGGCAATTGCAGTACAAAAGAGGTTACCTGTATGCCAGATGGATGTTGTAGGAGCCTTCCTGCATGGTGAAATTAAAGAAAAGGTATTTATGAAACTTCATAATGATAAAATAGTAAAACTAAAAAAATCTTTGTATGGTTTAAAGAAATCGCCCCGTTATTGGAATGAAAAATTTAATAATTTCATGTTACAAGAAAAATTCATTAGATCTAAAAATGACCCATGTTTATATTTTAGACAGCAAAATGACAAGTTTATATACTTATTGTTATTTGTAGATGATTTAATTTATTTTGGAAATGATGATATAGAGATAAAAACATTTAAAAATTCATTATGTAGTAAATTTAATATGAAAGATTTGGGAATAGCAAACACATTTTTAGGTATAAGTATAAAACAAGACAATAAAAATTTTGTAACAGTAATAAACCAAGAAAAATATCTTAAAACATTATTAATTAAATTTAATATGTATAAATGTAAAACAGTGTCTACACCACTAGAGCAAAACTTTAATTTTGAATTGTTAAAGAGAGATAAATCAGAAAGCAAAGAAATTGAGAATAATTGTAGAAGCATATTAGGTAGTTTATTATATGCATGTTGTACAAGACCTGACTTATCATTAGCAATAGGATTTCTTAGTAGATACTTGAATTGTGCAAGTATGGCATTGTATAAGTGTTTAAAGAGAGTTATGAGATATATAAGAGGTACTATTTCTTTGTCATTAGTGTATAAGTATAATAATAACAATATAACATTGCAAGGTTATAGTGATGCAGACTGGGCTGGGGATATAGCCGACAGAAAGTCAACTTCTGGATTTATATACTATATATTAAATTGTCCTATTTCATGGGGTACAAAAAAACAACAATCTGTATCATTGTCGTCTTGTGAAGCCGAATATATTGCATTGTGTTTAGCTATAACTGAGGGTTGCTGGCTTAAGCAATTATTAATTGATTTTGGATATAATATTAATATAAATATTTTGGAAGATAACTTAAGTGTAATAAAAATTTCATCATCTAGTGACAGTAATAAAAGATTAAAACATGTGGATATAAAATATCACTATATAATGGAAAAGGTTTGTAACGGTGAAGTTAATGTTACATATATTAATACAAATGATAATGTTGCAGACATGTTTACAAAGCCATTGGGCAAGCAATGTTTTGAGAAGTTTAGGGATTGTATAGTCAAATAAAATAAGTATTATATATTTGTTATTAATTTATAAGAAGCCAGTCATGAAGATAAAAAAATTGTTAAGGGTATAATGTTATAAAAAAATTGATTGTTGAGGGGGTGTGTTAAAAAGGCAACATTAAATTTTTTGATATCTATGGTTTCTTCTCAGTGTGTATGGGCTAGTACGTACTCTCTGTACCAACCATTCTTCCTTCCTGTGTGTGGAGTAGATTATAATGCATGTGTAATAAATAGTATAATAATTAATAAACGTACATCAAAAATACAAGTGTTTTCTATAGCAACCCACTTCCACTGTTCGCCCAAACATACTCTGCGAACAGATCGCTAATATTTACGTGATAAGGCAGCCGATTTGACAACTACGTCTACGAATGCACTGAGGGGGTAACAATCTGAGCGACTTGTATACTACCGATCCAAACAAACAAACCACAGCAAAAATTTCTAGTTTTTTTCAGCCTAATAAATCGTGACGCAAAACGAGAATTTAATTCCTCAAAATCTAATTGATCAAAATAATATTAACGAAATTCATAACAAATTCTCACAGCACAAATTATCATAGTCCGTACGTAAGATAATCTCGATAGTTTTTCAATATGTCCGCGAATAGACGTAAGAATACGTTGAATAGACTATAAGTTATAACAATATAAAATATCAAATCCGAACAAAACACCATTTCATCTAGATTACCTCGCACGAAACAAAATGATAAGAAAACAATTGCAGCGTAATTCACCGTATTCTAATCGTAGGTACCTACTTATTTTTACAAAATAATAACGAACCTCAATTAATTTGAAATCAAATCCGATCCTAGAAGATTTTTACTAAGTAACACCATACTGTGATTCTTATTTCAAAATAGTTAAACCTTATTTTTAACATAAATTGTAACAAGATAAATCGAAACCCAAATCAGTTTTAAACCTGGGCTGATCCGATAAACCATTTGCTATTTAACAAACCGTACGGTATTTTAAAACAATTTTACTTTGCCACAGCAGCGCAAGTCATAACAAAACTACCGCAAAATATATTGATTAATCTTATTTTGATGCCATGTTTCAAAAACTCGCACGCAATAGAAACGAATCCATTAAAACGCGTAATGAAAATAACAACTGCAATAACAACTGCTAAAAAAAATAACGTATTGGATCTTTTTAAGTCACACAATAATTTATCACGAATTTTATCCACAGCACGTTAAGAACATTTTTGCACAAACACACTATTACGGCTTACAAGACGTTAGATACCTACCTAGTTCTCAATTTTTTTTAATTTTTGTTATGAGGTACGCATAGTTTTAATCGGGCTGTCGTATTATTTTAAGATCTAATAATTCTTGCACCTTTTTATTCCGACTTCCCTTTTAGCATACGGCAAACAATATGGTTCCCTATTTATAGGTTTATCACCATTAAGCTTAATACGCATCTTTCCCGAATCATTAAGTCTATTTCGCCCAGAAAACCAGCAAAACAGTCAGAGTATCGTTCTAACAAGCCGAATAACTGTTTAGTTAATTTAAAATCATTTCCGAATATTTTACATAACGATAGTATTATTTAATTCTCTACTTAACTCTTCGCTCCTCAAAGGTGTTAAATTCGCAGTAATCTCTCCAACAGATTCGCCCTTCTTCCAGAACTTTGGATTGTTGCTAATATTGCATACACGGACATATCCAACTCCATCATGAAGCATCAAGCTTGATATTGCGTATGATAAGCCGCCCATGCTGTATCGACGTTGTTTTGTACATAGCTTTCTACAGAAGCATCGTTGGAAGTGACGCGCACCAAACTGCTTCTTACAAGAACTTTCGGGACTCTGTATTTACCAGCAACATTCTGAATATTTATAACCACACTCTAGCCTGTCCTGCTAATTTGGATTACCTACATCTTAAAAGATTTTACTTCATCTGGCCAGTTGTATATATTGCTTAATTGTTCGATTTTCTTGATCCACCTTTTTACATTTACGTCGTTATTGTACGGATCGAAATCAGGAATCAATTTTTCAGTATTGCGTAACGACACAGTAGATTTAGTATCTTTGATATTCATTAAATCCGATATTCTTTTGTCCACTTGCTCCAATATGCTACACAATGAAGAATTTGATGTTGAACCAGAATTTTCATAATTACTAGTTTGGCCTGGAAACTTCCTTTTCTTGAAAATAAATCTTCTCGGGTTACCGCCATTACAATTTCTCTTCATCTTGAAGCGTAGGTTAATAAAAATGCTACTTCTGATTATAAGGGAGTGGTCTTAAATAAATGCAAACTTTTCAGATTACTATACTTTAATTGTGATACTCAATTACAGAAATATTAATAAGAGCCCACACATTTATATGTCTCTCCCCTCTCCTCAACTTTCGCACCTCTCCTCTCCTCTCCTCTCCTCTCCTCTCCTCTCCTCTCCTCTCCTCTCCTCTCCTCTCCTCTCCTCTCCTCTCCTCTCCTCTCCTCTCCTCTCCTCTCCTCTCCTCTCCTCTCCTCTCCTCTCCTCTCCTCTCCTCTCCTCTCCTCTCCTCTCCTCTCCTCTCCTCTCCTCTCCTCTCCTCTCCTCTCCTCTCCTCTCCTCTCCTCTCCTCTCCTCTCCTCTCCTCTCCTCTCCTCTCCTCTCCTATCCTCTCCTCTCCTCTCCTCTCCTCTCCTCGCCTCACCTCGCCTCACCACATCTCGGCTTACCACACCTCGGCTCACCTCTCATCGCAACAAACGCCATCTATCAACTACTTCCGTTACAATATTGTCTTAAGTTTTCGCGATTCATACTATTAAATAAAACACTTTTTAACCGGATTTATCGCGTATATTTACATTTTAAATTTTGACTCGACGTTTCGGTGTCTTTGCAGACCCCGTGGTCACGAGCGGCTGCAACAGTGTTTTATTTAAAGTCAAACACATGGTAAATGTCCCGTTTATAAAGTTAATTTAAATGTTATGACCATGTCAGTGTAAAAACTTATACTGGTTATTGGCTTTAGAACAGAAAATACATCAAACAAACACAACAACAAAATAAATTTGGTTGATAAAAAAGGTTGTGTGTTTGAGACGAACTTTAGTAAAAACTGGAACAGCATTATCGAATTAAATGTCTACCTTTAAAAATGTAAATATCTACCTGGTTATTTTCGGCGTAGGTATTTAAAACAGGGAATCATATTTGAGAATGGCTTTACGGAGTGTGACAGGGCATGCCGTTCCTCCTTGTCCTTGAGAATGCAATAGTGCAGTGAACTGTCTGAAGTCTCCTAACATTTGATTAGCGTTAAAGAATACGTAAGGAAGGAGCAAGTATCATAAACAAGCGCATAATTACGTAAGTGTTCTGTATTTGTGTATTGAGTAGACATACTTAATTCACACACGACGACGGATTGTACTGGAAGAAAGCGCAGGGCGGTAATTCAGGACGTGAGGACCTGTCGGCGTTTGCGCTCGCACTATTTAGTCACTAAGTTGTAAGATAGATAGAATAGGTACCTAGTGGGTGGTGGAATACTACTTTGTGGGGTGATGGCATACTTCTTTGTGAGAGTAAACACACTTGATTCAGCATTTTATCTTCATTCGTCGATGTTGAAGTGAAATAGATGCCTGCAGGCAGATACTTTTTAAACGACATTAATACCTTCAAAAAACACACATCATGTGTCATTTATGACTGCGTCAAAACTAGTGTGAGTGAGAGTGACAGTTGAGTGAAAATAACCTTAAAATCTATAACGAAAACAACAAATAAAATTTAGGTTGACTTATAGTTAAATAAATCCAAAATGAACTCTGCCACGGTCAGATTTTCATCTGTACTATTGAAACGATATAATACTAAACTTTTATCTCAAACACGTATGTATTTTTATAAAGTATTCTGATAAACCTTCATAACACCTTACTTTCTGTTCCTTTTTCGGAGGCTAACATTGCAACTTTTGTCAGGTTGCTTGAATACACATGAAGCAAGGGAACGCTGCAATCATCTCTTTGAGTTAGAAAAGAAGCGTCAGTTAGAAAATGTCGGTAGAATCGAAAAAATAGAAGTACAGTACAAGGGTATACCAGAGGACTGCACTATGATCATGAATAAAGATATTTCTACTCCTTTTGACTGTGCTAGACGTAAGTGAAAGATAAATTTAATACTTCGTGTTCTCCTAAAAACTCAGATCGTAGATTTTGTTAACTCAGATACTGTGAAGAGTATGATTATGACACACATTTAAAAACTACTTTCAGATTTAAGCGACTGGCATGCAGAGAGTAGTGCCTTAGCACTGGTTGATGGCACAGTGCATTGGGACATGCACAAACCTCTTACAGAAAACTGTACACTAGAGGTAAGAAACACCCTGTCTATCTATCTATCTATGTAATGTTAATATATCATATAAGTATAAGTATAAAAAAATCATATAAGTAAATAAATGAAAAAAATTGTTAAATGAAAATCGCCCGACACACTATATACATATATGAAACAACTATTTTATTTCACACCTTTTTTCATTGAGTTAACCCTGTTACCCGCCAGACTTTATATCAGTTGTCATGCTCCTAACGCCAAGCACAGTAAATCTAAAACTAAATACCTACAACAAATAGGGATGTTCAATGGTAGATTCATAAACCCATCCCAGCTTCAAAATAAAAACACTTCAAATTTAATCTTAATAGTTTCAGCTGTTGAAGCTTGAAGAGGTTATAGATAGATAGAGAAACTTTGATATTAAATTTCTAATGTATGTATTTTAGTAACCAAATGAAACCAAGATTGTTTAAAATATTTTGAAAAATTTATTGATTTCCTCGCAATATAGTAGGCCAGAGATGAATGTTTTTATGACTCAATACTGTGATCTAGTTTACATCTTTTAATGTAGTTTAATCACATTTATCAATAACGCTCACATAATAACTTTATGCGTAAGCACAACACTAATGGAAAATTCCACAAGTTTATGACGTCAGAAGCGGTCGTCTTTTTCCGACCGTGGTGCTGGGGCTACTAGCAAAATTAGTTTCTAAACATGCACCCTTGCAATTTCACGTGGATTTACCTGCGTAAATTTTGATTAAAAGTAGCCAATGTACTATTCCAGAATGTATATTATTCACTAAGCCAAACTTTCACTTTATTATAAAAGTAAGATTTTAGTTTCTTACAGCGCCAATCACGGATTATGGTTATGTTTTTATGTTTTTTTTATTAGCCAACTTACAAAAAGGAGGTTCTCAGTTTAACCTGTATGTTAATTATGTTTTCCAACAATTATCTTGTGTCTGGCAGAACCGATTTTGATGTGGTTTTTAAAAGGATATCAATTGTCCCATTTAGGAGAACCTTTTGATATTATAAGTGACTTCAAAAAGGAAGGTATCGTTTGATCTGTATGTATGTTTTTTCGCAATTATCTCACGTTTGGGGCATTGATTTCTTGATACTTCCTTTAAATTTGGGGATAGCTATTAGTTTTTTCATAGTAAGCTAGTTTCCATATTTGTAGATATTCATGATAGATTTTTTAGTGATAAGTTTTGGATGAGTTTTTAGCTGACTATTTGCAGTTTTTTAAACGAATCTCTCTTTGTTTGTCAGTTTCTGCAGCATGAGCAGATGCTGTCAATACCTAGACAAGACCATCTCTTGCTGCATCAAGTCATAGTTTTATTCCTTGGGACTTTTATTCCTCTTCTTTTCTTTCTTAAAGCATCCTTCTCCCTAGTTTTCTACCTAGGCCTACAGTCATAGCATATAATAGTAGTTTCGGTCAAAGTCATGGTGTATCAGTACTAAAACATTACATTACCAGCAGTAGTAGGTACCAGAACTAGCCCAAAACTTATAACTAAAAAACGATCACTAATATCTATAAATGTAGAACCTAACTAACTATGAAAAAACTAATAACTAGACATACAAATGCCTAACACTACAAAGTATGAAATACAAAAAATAAAACATAAAACAAAAATGAAAGCAAACTCATTATTTCTATTTCAGAAAAAGTGAACCGCTTTCAAAAAATCGACCCACTAAAAATGTTTAAATAATTTTTATAAACGCCATCCTATTCCTGTTTCTATTCCATCCATGTTACTATAAAGTTCTGCCAAAAATGAATTAATACTAAATAATGTAATAAGAACATTAATAATTTATCTGGTTAGCTATTTACATAGTTTTTGAAGTCGGTGCTAATTTGAAAAAAATTGGTTTGGTATGAATCGACCCATTCTAAAACGGTATTCGGCGATTCATACCTCTGATATGAAACCCCCCTTGTATGAAACAGCGAACTCCCCTTTCTTACATTAGTCAAACTATGGTTGCAGAAAAACGTAGTATGGATAATACATACTAAACAATCCTTTCTTGTTTATTATTATCGAATTACCTTAACACCGAAATTCATATAATTGGGTTCTATTTCAAGTGTACCGGGACTGCTGACAAATTTTAGATACTGAAGGAGAGCACTCTGTACTCGATTCTGGTCATAATCTTATCTTACTATACTTACTATAATATTATATAATAATTATAAATGTGAACGTATGGATGTTTGTTCCTCAATCACGGGAGAAAGGCTCAACGGATTTGGATGAAATTTGGCATAGTGATAGTGTACGATCTAGAATAGCACATAAGCTACTTTTTATCCCGCAATTCCCGCGGGATTCGAAATTGCGCGGGTAAAACCGCGCGCAACAGCTAGTTATGTAATAAAGGTGGATACTTAATTTTTCACTAGAATTCCCTGTAAATAAATAAAGTTTTGTTACCCTGTATTTTACTTACGCCTGAGTCAACGGCGGCACGTGACCTGGCTCGCAGATCGCTGCCAACGCTAGTGTAACCATGCGTTGCGTAATCAATTCTTTAACTTTCTGTTTAGTTTACTCAGTATATAATTAATATGTGTTATATTTTTTCTCTTGTATGATCTCACACTATCACGTCCTCGAATTTCAAAAGTGACCCACCAGCCCCTGTATATCTACGTACTAAACAAATTAAAATTAAACGTAATATTGCAGCTACAGAACTATAGCGGCCCGGAGCCGCAGGCCGTGAACAAAGCGTTCTGGCGCACGTGCTCGCTGGCGCTGGGCGCGGTGGCCGCGCGGGCCTTCAAGGACGACGTCGAGGTTCACCTGCACAGCTTCCCCGGACCTGACAGTCAGTACAGCCAGATGTAATAGTGTCTTAAGTTTTCGCGATTCCACTTTTTAACCGGATTTACAGCAAATTTGTGGAGGATAAGAAATAAATTCAGATTTATCTCGAAACTTTGGTGTTTATTTAAATCAAAGTCTACTTTACAAGTTTTAAAAAAATACTATCGGCACACGTCTTCACTCAATCGCAGCGGAAAGCAGAGAGAGCTACTAAATCCTTTCTTACTTCATTCTTCACGTCGCCTTCTTACATTTATTATTTAAAAAAATTTAACTATACTTTTCTGTGTCTTTGCACGAGATTTTAAATGTAATTATATTATAAGTTATAAATCCGGTTAAAAAGTGATTTATTTAAAATACCACAGTGCCTTCTTGATACGAGTCACCTGATATTATATAGGTATATTAGTTTTATAATAAGGTATTTTTGTTCATGTCGTAAGTTGCAAGATAATTAAAATAACAATCTATAACTTTTTTCATCAGTTTCAAGTTTATATAAGTTTATAAATAATCCTTTGCATGCTTTATTTAACCTTGTATAGTATTTGTCAAATGAATCAAACATACATTGCTTTCTATGTCAGAGGTGCTGGGTTCGAATCCCAGTGGAGGCAGATTGCTTTTTAAAAAAAGGAAGTCAAATCAAAAAAATATATATGTTTATCTAAGTTTATTCTCTAATAAGAAATATTTCTTAACTTTATTATTTGTTATCTACTCGTATATCCTGGCAAACAATTCGATGTAGTAAAATTACAGTTCCCGTGTGACCATTTAAGAGAAGAAAAAAAAGTGGTGATGAGGTTTAAGTGAAGAAATGTTTTTCTTTCATTAATAATATCGTCAAATTGAGAAGAAAAAAATTTGAGTCACAAAATATTTTATACTTTCATTTTCCCAGTGCTTCATGTCACTTACTTTTTCGGTGACTTAAAGAATAGCAAAAAACTTATTTTACTTCCACTGTAACGGTGTTAAAGCACAGGGTACGTTTGGTTACTAATTATTTTCATTAATGTTACTGTAAGTACAATAAAATTCACACTTCAAATTCACGTATTTATACATTGTTTTATATTTTGTGCTAAACGAATAAAAAAGTACCATTCAATTTCAATCATTCTCATTCAGTACCTCACACCACGAAGTTTTTAACCGGCATCATTATTTTTCATTTTGACATTTTGAACTGTCCGTTGACTGCATTGAACTATTTACCAGGGTATCCAAAACACAACTTCTTCAATAATAATAATAATAATCTTACATCAGCAGTAATCACAAGCAATCCGCAGTAAAAATAATCCTTATCTTTATCTTGCTTGGTTTAAACCCGCATGATAAAGCAAAGCCCTTGAAAAAGGAGAAAATCAAAAAACATATATAAATAATAATAATAATAATCATTTATTTGCCAAAATTATTATTTTCAAGAAACTTGATTTGGGTTAGAAACGTTGGGAAGTCGTCGTGGCGCCGTGGTTCTGTGTGTATCATACGATATCACAGGTTAAGCAACGTTTGGCGCGGTCGGTACTTGGATGGGTGACCGCCGACCATTCATTTCTCACGACGACTTCCGTGCTTCGGAGGGCACGTTAAGCTGTCGGTCCCGGGTGCTGTATAAATTGTAAACAGTAGTCGTTAGGGTTAGTCAGAGGCCATCTAGGCGCCCTGAAAATTCTGGCATCCACCACCCAGCACTGGGCCAGCTTGGTGGATTATAGCCTATACCTCCTCTTCACCCAGGGAAGAGACTCATGCCCTGCAGTGGGCTCATTACAAAGAGTTGTGATGATGATGATGATGATGAGAAACGTTGAATGCCAGGAATATTTATTATTTATTGAAGTATATTTGTAGTCCGCAGCGGATCGTTCATCTACGACGTGGACCTCCCCGCGCTGCCGGACTGGGCCCCCGCCGAGCAGGAGCTCGTGACGCTCAGCGCGGAGTACATCAAACTAGTCAGAAAGGTATAAAGCATAGGCCACTCTTTTTAATTACCCTCTCTTTTTTGTCTTAGAAACTGTTAAGTAAATAATCAACGAATGCAGAGCATTAAAAAAACTATTTTACGTCCAAAACTTTGGCTGAAAAATAACGTCGTCAATGTAATGTAATATTCTCCATACATATACATAAAAAATATTGGGATTATTGGTACCACCTTTGAAGTATCCTCTATCATATGAAAAAAGAATATTTAAAATCGATTCAAATATTGTCCAAAAATCGTGTAACGAAGACAAAACAAATACACACGAATTAAGGCGACAAATTGAAAAAATGTATTGACTTCAATCGCATACTATGAGAGTATGGCAAGACGAACGGATCTGAAATTTTGATATGCGTAAATTCATATGTTTATCTATACTTGATTGCTCAAAAACATGATTCAATGATTTTGACTCGATATTTGTTTTTTCCAAAACACGTCGAAAAAAATACTTTAATGCCTAGAAATAACTTAGATACAATCTTCACATTATTGTTCGAACTTTACTCGATCAAAATTTAGATAACATTTACCGTTATTTTTTATCGATTTTTGAAATCATTTTAATATCTCAGCGGTCTTAAGGGTCGCGAATTCTGTGCAATACGCGACCTTATGCCCGCGTGTTAACGTGCTAACATTTAAATTTGGCGCCTCAACATTGCAGGGCGCGCCCCTGGAGCGGCTGGAAGTATCGGAGCAGTTGGCGCTGGAGATGTTCCGGGAGAACAGGCACAAGTCTGCGCAGATACCGAGCATTGCCAAACTAAATGGTAACTACTGTTTTTTAATATTTTTTGGTTCCGAATCTCAAAATATCATACATACACACATAACTACACGCCTGTATCCCTCAGGTATGGGGTAGCCAAAAACCATCTGCGGGGTTAGCATGCATTGGGCATTTTATCGATATTTTCTCAGAAGATGGCACATAGAGTATGTAATTTTTCGTAGTATTTAACGATGGTCGCATGCTGAGGTCACGTTTGACAAGTTTGGAGGAATTAAAAAGATGAAGAGAGACTTTTGCAGTGACAGGGGGTCAGCCTATCGCCCACAAAAACGGCAATAAAACCTCTGTCCCTTAACTGACTTTTACAGTATGCCCGGGAAAAAAAGTAGCTGAGATATTCTATGTTTTTCTTTCGCTCCCAGTGCAGCTCAAAATAAGGAATTAGGAAATCCTTATAGGAATATCTGGATGACCATCTGTAAAGATCCATATTCTCAGGATCGGGTGAGAATACTTTCACTATAACGTTAATGTGTAATACTCACATGCGCGGCTCCTAGTTGATGACAAGACGTACAGAAGTGCGCAGGTCAAACGTTACAACCTGGCAAATGTCCCCAACCAACTTTTAACTTAATTACCAGGGCATAGAGTTCACATTCAATTTTTTACAGGTTTGGAATTGACTGACGAGAGTTGTCATATATTTTTTTTGTCGGGCCATGGCATGGCTCTCTGCCCTGTTGCAGTTAGTTTGGTTTAGTTTTAGGCAGAATACCACCGAGTCGGCTTCTTAGTTCCTTTCATATCGTAAAACCGTGGACTAGCTCAAAATCTTTTTAGTATTTCAAAAGATTACCCCGACCATACTAACAGACTGATATTGACTTTTATAGCCCCGTCAAATTAGGCCAAAAATAGGCGAACTTTTAAAAGTTGGCACACGTGTACCTTGTGCGGTCCAGATAAGTCCTCGAGTGGGGCCCACACTGTGTGGGGATGTGCTGTCGGTGTCGGGTTATGAAGGTTCCTATTTTCAGGTTTTGGTCATATT
The DNA here is from genome assembly GCA_944452665.1 of Stenoptilia bipunctidactyla. Classification (NCBI taxonomy): domain Eukaryota; kingdom Metazoa; phylum Arthropoda; class Insecta; order Lepidoptera; family Pterophoridae; genus Stenoptilia; species Stenoptilia bipunctidactyla. The sequence continues at coordinate 76,644 of OX101741.1, read as the reverse complement.
TTAAAAATCTGTAAAATAACATTACCTGTAGTTGCATAACAACGTATAACTGTGCCAATTTTCAAAATTACACGAATTATTTCCCCCGATTTTGATAACTTGAATGGGTTATTATAAGATATCGTAGATTAGATTATAAATATTCCGAAAATCAGTCGTTGTGGCGCCGTGGTTACTGTGCATATCAAACGATATCGCAGGTTAAGCGTGCTCGGCGCGGCCGGTATTAGGATGGGTGACCGCCGACCATTCATTTCTCACGACGACTTCCGTGTTTCGGAGGGCACGTTAAGCAGTCGGTGCCGGGTGCTGTATACTTGTATACAGTAGTCGTTAGGGTTTGTCAGAAGCCATTTCGGCGCCCTGAAAATTCTGACATCCACCAGCACTGGCCCAGCTTGGTGGATTACTGCCAAACTTGCGGCCAAATTAATAAAATTTCTCGTCACCCAGAGAGGAGACTCATAGCCCTGCAGTGGACGCATTACACGGAGTTGTGATGATGATCCGGAATATTATTGAATGTTACCTAAATATCCTACCGCCTGAACCGTACAAGGCTTTGTTCTAATGAATAAAAATGCTTTCATTTATTTCAGGAAAGGTGACGTTATACAGGGTGGACAACCACGTGGACATCTCGCGGGGGCCGATGATCAACAACATCGCGCAAATCGGCAGAGTGTCCGTCGCCTCCGTGCACAAGCTGAGAGGTGCGCCATTTCACTAATTATACATACATACATAACTTCACGCCTGTATCGGTATCCCTAATGGGAACCTTCTGATACTTGACAAATTTAGAGGCATTACAATGGTGGAGAGAGACTATTGTAGTGACAGTGGTCAGCCTGTCGCCCACAAAAAAACCTCCAATAAAACCTCTGCCCTTAACTTAACAGTATGCCCGGGAAGAGAGTGAAGCAGCTGGCACATAGAATGTTTTCCTTTGCTCCCAGTCCAGCATAAAAGAAGATTAATTTTACTAGAGAAAATGTGATGTATTCTCTAAGTTTAGGAAAAGAAATCAATTATAGGCTTGGGAGAGCCTCGCCGCCCCTAGGTAAGGGTGTCGCGAAGGGTGACTACTCCGCTTTCCTGCAGGGTTCGCATGGCTGGCGACCAGGGATGTACAAAATGGTTTAAAAAGCATTTAAATACAAAATGCAAAATACTTTTCACATTCACTATTTCAAATACAAAATACCAAATTGTTTTGCGTTTTGTATTTCAAAATGCTACAAAATAAAATACCTAATAAACCAAATCTCAAATGTTTTTATTTATTTTAGGTATTTTTTTATGAGAAATAAAGAACTAATGCCGAGCCGAACAAAAACATCTAATAACAAGGCACCTTATGCATGACATTTTGGTCATATTTATTTTTTATATACACGAGTATTTTTCATTTTGAAATGAATATTAAAAATGCAAAGTACATCCCGAGGTATTTCAAATAAAATACAAAATGCTTTTTACTAAAAGGCATTTAAATACAAAATAGGTATTTTGTATTTGCATTTTAAATAGAACTATTTTAAATAAATCGCGTCTCTACTAGCGACAACTTTTCATATAAAGTCTTCCAGCACCAGTTCCTCCCTATGTGCGCTGTCTTCGAGCTCATCTTCATCACGAGAGATGGAGCTCAATGAGGACTTAAGTGATTAACACCGATAACAAAATATCAGTACTTTGATTTCAGCGTTTGATTACGAGCGTTTGATAATACATACTTAAAACGAGCTTTTTTCCGTACGTGCTCAACAACCCTTCCTGTGTGATTTCTATTTACTCCTTTCATAATACAACCAGACACCTATTGAAGAACCTATATACTAAGTTTCAGATCCGTGCTCTCAAGGAATAAGATTTTTCATACAAACTTAAAAGTCCAATTTTACCGTTCCCGTGGGAATTTCGGGAATTCCTTCGTTAGTGCTCCCCAAAACCCCCTAAAGTATGTATGTTCTAAATTACAGTTCTTCACGTCCAGTAATTATGGCTGTACGATGTCTGTCAGTCACTCAGTCAGTAACGGAATAGTTTTATATATTACTAGCTGACCCGGCAAACGTTTTTTTGCCATATAACTAAAAAAAAAAACAAAAAAATAGATATTGGCCGATTCTCATAGATACCGGATAAGCACTTCATCAAAATTCATCAAAATCGGTCAAGCCGTTTCGGAGGAGTATGGCAACGAAAACTGTGACACGAGAATTTTATATATTAGATAAGATTAAAGTAAAACACACGTGATCACAAGTAAATTTAAGATGCAGCCGACGAATTCAAATTCAGTGAAATTCAAATTCGGTTAAAAGTAAACTTTTATTTGCTACACAAGATTTGTCAAAAACAAGGGTGTTATGTATTGAGATTGCTTGGTGTTTGATTATATGTAGGTATGAACATTTTCTATTATTGTTTAATAATATGAACCAATGTAGGGTAAGATGTAAATGTTTGACATCCTCACTTCTTAGTCTAGCTACTTAGCTAAATACATTGTTAAATTACTTTTCTTGTGTTTCATTAAAATCTAAACATATTAGTGGCGACGATTGGTGAAAAGTTGTTAAAATGGACAGTAAAGCAGTGAAATTTGGTGAATTCAACCCACAATCGGACAATTGGGATAATTACGTCGAAAGATTAAAGTTTTGTTTTGAGGCTAATGGCGTCATATTGGATGCCGCCAAACGCGCAAATTTTTTCACTGTGTGTGGTTCAAGAGTGTATGAGACTTTACTTGCGCTTATAACACCAAAACGATCTAGTGATGTGTCATTTACCGAAATTGAAAACATTCTTACACGGCATTACAGCCCGAAGCCAAACGAAATATCTATGTCGTATAAATTTTATAAATGTGATCAAAAACGAGGTGAATCCGCGTCAGACTATATTGCTCATTTACGCAAAATAAGTTCGGGTTGTAATTTCACGGACTTGGAACGTATGTTACGCGACAGACTAGTGTGTGGTATGAGTGATAATAGACTTCAGTACGAACTACTAAAAAAAGACAATTTACGTTATCATGAGGTTGTTGACGCTATGTTATCAGCCGAAAGTGCGGGAAGGGACGTGCGCATGATACACGACGGATTTGTAGGGGGTTCAGCTGTAGCCTCAACTGCGCTTTCGGAACCTTCTACTGCGCCGGTCGAACCGATGGACTTAAATGCAATGCAAACAAGTGGAAGTAATCGACTTTGTTACCGTTGTGGTGATCGTCATACTGGACAGTGTAGATTTACTAACGTAATTTGTAGATACTGCAAAAAGAGAGGGCACCTCGAAAAGATATGTATATCTAAGAAGAAAAACGCCGATCGAAGTGTGAATTTTTCTGAAGATGTCCACGATCGTCTAAACGGCATATACTGTATGCAGGGCACAACTCGTGTCCCGCCTTTCGAAGTGAACGTGTTGCTAGCCGGCGTGAGCGTGCGCCTTCAGGTGGACACGGGTGCCAGCTTCTCCATCGTGAACGAGCGCACGTGGCGCGCGCTGCGGGGCCGCCTGCCGCCGCGCGCGCTGCGTGGCCGCCTGCCGCCGCGCGCGCTGCGGGGCCGCCTGCCGCCGCGCGCGCTGCGGGGCCGCCTGCCGCCGCGCGCGCTGCGCCCCGCGCGCCTCGCACTGCGCACGTGGACGGCAGCTCCTGTGCGGTTGCTGGGGCAACTTACACTCCCAGTGCAGTACAACGACGTCTCGCGCCGCCTCCTTCTCATCGTAGCTGAGGGCGATGGACCTAACTTACTGGGTCGTGACTGGCTAGCCCCGTTGAACATTACTATGAACATACACTATGTAGCCAGTACTAATTCTATAGAAGTAAGCCGACTTATTGACAAGCATGCCGAAGTTTTCAAACAAGGGTTAGGCACTTACCGAGGCCAGCCCGTACAGATCCACTTGAAGAAAGGTGCTACACCGAGGTTTCTTAAAGCACGTCCAGTACCATATGCACTCAAGGAACGTGTCGAGAATGAAATTGACAGACTAGTGAAAGAGAATGTGCTGCGCCCTACATCTTTCTCCGAATGGGCCACGCCCGTAGTCCCGATAGTTAAAAAATCAGGAGAAATACGTCTGTGCGGTGATTACCGCAGCACGGTAAACGAAGCTACGGAATCAGATACCTATCCGATGCCCACAGCAAATGAAGTCTTTGCTACTATCGCTGGAGGAAAAGTATTTTCAACGCTTGATTTGGATCGTGCATACACTCAAGTGGTTGTCAACAGCGAGACATCAAAGCTACTCACATTAAATACTTGCAAAGGATTGTACACGGTACATCGCTTAGCATTCGGGGTCAAAGCTTGCCCGGGTATCTTTCAAAGAATGATGACTTCTTTACTTGCCGGAATCCCAGGAGTCGCTGTACTGATTGATGACATAATAATCAGTGGAGAAACCATTCGGGAGATGCTGGACAGACTGGATAATGTTTTGGAGCGAATTAAAACGGCAGGGTTACGGTTGAATAAACAGAAATGTAAATTTGCAAGAGAGAAGGTAGAGTTTCTGGGATTCGTTATTGATGGCGATGGTATTCATCCGGCACCAAGTAAGGTCGAGTCAATAGTTAACACTCCTCAACCAAAAAACAAACGTGAGTTGCAAGCCTTCTTGGGACTCTACAACTTTTATGAGAGATTCATTCCACGCAAAGCGACCATTCTGGAACCACTGCATCGTTTGTTAGACTCATCAAAAGACTGGAAATGGACAGATCATGAACAAATGGCATTCGAAAAGGCTAAACGTCTTCTAACATTTGATTTGACACTGGTTCATTACGATATAAATAAACAGTTGATACTTACATGTGATAGTTCTGAATACGGCGTAGGTGCTGTCTTGTCCCATGAAATGAAAGACGGGTGCGAGCGCCCAATCGCTATGGCCTCCCGGACATTACATGCACATGAACGTCGCTATTCGCAACTAGATAAGGAAGCAGCAGCAATCATGTTTGGCATCACTAAATTTCATAATTACTTAGTTGGACGGGAATTCTGCGTTATAACAGATCATAAGCCACTGCTGGGAATTTTTGACCCAAAAAAAGCAATGCCTAACATGTTGTCTCCGAGATTAACAAGAATTGCTATTGCTTTGACAGCCCACAACTATCAAATAAAATATAAGCCCGGGGTACAAATAGGAACAGCAGATAATTTAAGTAGGTGGCCTCAACCTGTTCCAGAAGCTCAAGAAGAAACGCAAAATGAAATTCTGTTGATGGCTGAAACACCTGAAGACTTTCCGTATGACGCTAACAAGATTGCTGTTGAGACAAAAAGAGACAAAATTCTGTCGCAGGTAATCTTTTATTTACAACGTGGCTGGCCAGCTCGCATAAATGATGCTGACCTGCGACCCTTCTGGTTACACCGCACTGAACTTACATTGTATAATGATATTGTTTTATTGGGATGTCGAGTAGTAGTTCCAACTATTCTTCGAGAAAACACATTAAGAATGTTACATAAGGTACATTCAGGGATTGTACAGACCAAATCTTTAGCAAGGAGTTATGTTTGGTGGCCAAACCTTAATGAAGACATTGAAGCTTTAGTGACTGGATGTGATAATTGTTTGGAAAATCGCCATATGCCTCCAAAATCAAACCATCAATGGATAACTCCAACCAGACCATGGTCGAGAGTCCACATTGATTTTGCTGGACCATATCAAAATAAACATTTTTTAATAATGGTAGATGCATATTCTCGCTGGCCTGAGTTATTTGCTGTCACTAACACTACATCTTCAACCGTGGTAAGATTATTAAGAATGACTTTCGCTACTCACGGCTTGTGTGATACCCTTGTGTCAGATAATGGTACCTCATTTGTATCTAATGAGATGAAGCAATTCTTAGATGCAAATAATATTCGTCATGTGACTACTGCTCCATATCATCCAGCCACTAATGGATTGGCTGAGCGCATGGTCCAAACCATAAAAGACAAATTGCGCAAGTTGCAACATGAAAGCTGGGATATCAAAATACCAAACTTACTACTTGGTCTTCGTGTGTCACCATGTACCTCAACAAACAAAAGTCCTGCAGAACTATTGATGAATAGACGCTTACGCACGTTACTGGACACTATACATCCAGATAACGTGCAACATAAAAAAACAGAAGATGAAGTAGCGACTAACAGTACACAGAAAACAAGGCAGACAAATGTGGGACAAAAAATAATGTACAGAAACTACAGCAATTGTGGACCTCGCTGGCTACCTGGAACGGTCATTAGACAAGCTGGTCCATCAAGCTATCAAATTGAATCCAACGATGGTGTTATTGTAAACCGCCACATAGATCAATTAATAAAAAAACATACAAATGAATTAAGAGCAGAAGAGGGGGAAGTAATACCAGCACCTTGCCAGTCAGTGACTAGAGAAAGTGATGATACAAGTAATATGGAGAGTCAAGAGTCAGATGCCATTGTAGAAATACCTGATGCTGATCAGTGGGCTGAGATGTTAGGTATACCTGCAAGCGGTGAATGCTCTTTACCGAGTGGAGGAAAAGTTAAGAACAAACTGAATGTACACACGAAGACTCCATATGAAAGACCCAGTACTTCTACAGATACTTTGTACTTAATTTAACAGTTCACTCTTATTTTACATTTATTAGCTTTATAGTATACCTATATTGTTGTTGATTTTTAGAGTCAGAATATACTTTAAGTTTTGTTTAATTTGTTTGCTACTAAGGGGTAAGGTATGTTATGTATTGAGATTGCTTGGTGTTTGATTATATGTAGGTATGAACATTTTCTATTATTGTTTAATAATATGAACCAATGTAGGGTAAGATGTAAATGTTTGACATCCTCACTTCTTAGTCTAGCTACTTAGCTAAATACATTGTTAAATTACTTTTCTTGTGTTTCATTAAAATCTAAACATATTAAAGGGAATCAACTTAAACTCTATTAAGGACTTATTTTCAGTATATATATTTTTCTTGTTATATTTATTTTCCCCTTTTCAATAGTTTCTTTTGAGTTTATTTAATTTTGTAATGCTTAAAGATTACAATCTGTATATACAACGTGTAACATAATTCATACATTCTGTTGTGTAAAACTAACTGTGTTAGTTATGTAACTGGGCACTGTCCGTGTAAATAAATAAAATAAATAATGAAGCGATAATACTTAAGGGAATTATATGTTTTGTGATGTAGTTTATAAGTAACAGTAACATAAATTTGTTATCCTTACGGTTCAGTCGAAAAACAAGTTCAAAGTTTAGATCAAAATATCTAAGTGTCAACCCTAAAAACAGCTGTTAGCTTTTTATGAAATCTATCGATAACAGATGGCTTGAAAATAAGATGATGGGTAATTAAGACAGATACTACAAAGTTCAGCCGGTGCGGGAAAGGTCATAAGGTCACTGACTACGGCAGAAGTCTTGTTTTAGCTTATAAGATTGACTAGGGTTGTCAAAATATTTTATTGTAAAATAATTACCTAAATAAATTTGTATGAAAGTCTATACCAGCACTGATCATGCTAATTCTTTTACTGTATATTCTACGTATGGTATAGAAGCTAACCTTTAAGTTTTATCTCTCCATTTTGTTACACATTGTATAATGTTACAGGCCCCCCGGACAAGTTAGATTTACTCATTTTCTTTCTTGAGATTTGTTCAATCAATTTCAATTTATCTATTGCTTCAAATATGGTGGTATATACATTTGGTTCTAAATATTCGTTATTGAGCTCATATTTGACTGTCTTACAGCATGCAATGTCAGTCTGTAAACAATTAGGTAATAACTATAAAATTCAATTAAAATTTATCAAATTAAAAAATCATACATCCATTCAATTTCTACCACTTGAATTATTTCGTTATTATATTTTAATTAAAATGTTTTTCTCTTTTTAATTACTTGAATATTTTTTAACTGCTATAATCTTAAAACATAATGTTTCCAGGCCCCCCAGACAGTGACATAAGCCAGCTGTACCGCTTTCAAGGCGTGGCGCTGCCCAAGGGAGTCATTTTGAACCACTTCGCTTACGCCATACTCGTCGAGCGAGCGAAGAAACTGGTAAGAACTAGTCATAATAAATAGACTACTTTCTAAGTTAATTCGTGACTTTATTTTTTTCGGAAATAAAGTCACGAATTAACAATAATCAACGAATGCAGAGCATTAAAAACCTGACTTCACTAACATGTTTAAATCCTAGTCAAAGCTTTGGCTGCAGTATTAGGTCGTCAACGTACAATTTACCGTATTAATACATAGGTACGTTTTTGGAAAGTTTAAAATTTTTCAAAAAGTACTCAATCGATTTCGATGAAATTTATACGGGACCACCTCTGAAGTATCCTCTATCATATTAAACAAGAATATTAAAACTCGATTCATAATTATCCGCAAATTATACACACGAATTGAGAACGTCCTCCCTTTGACGAGTCGGTTCTTAATGTAGTTATTGCTTTGAATTGTCTGTGAACATACGAAAACGTCAAGTTTAAATTTGTTATACAAACGTAACGCAATGAAATTGGAGTAAAGCTTATAGTTCAAATCAATTAAAGCTTATTTTGTTTCATTACTTAGTTAGGCTTAGGTTCATATTTGAATAATGCCTGAGAATTATTTTTTATATTCCAGAATCCTGCCAGATCACCAATAAACGTTTTGACGGAAGAGGACGTCAACCCCACTCGGCAAAGCGTGGCCGCGTAATATTATTTAGTTGTAAAATATTGCATAGTTTACTGTAGTCTGTTATCATATAAGTTATATACAAATAAAAAAAATACTACAAATGAAACGTTTTTTTTTTTTCATCAAATCCATTGTGTCAAATGAAATTCAAAAAGTTTAATTCATCGTAAGACAGCGGCCGCCTAATGACGTCACAATGTTGTACTTTGGCAATTTTATCTAGGTGTTGATAGTTGTAGAAAAATATATTACAGTAGACCAAGAGACAAAAAAAGCCGGCGGAAAAAAAACTCTTGGCACTCTTTTTCAGTCAGGATTATACGAATTAAAACAAATAGGTACATACAGTACAAATTGTGAAAAAAAAAACAAACACAAGACAGCTAACTGTGAGAGCCAACGTCATGCCACAACCAAATTGCTTACACAGTAGGTGCATTCAGCTATGGATAACACGAACGTGACAAAATCAGCCATAAATACTATAGTAAATCAGCTTTAAGAAATAGTAACCTCGTTGCCCTCTCTCGCAATCATATAGCCGAAAATTCAAGTGCGCATTGCCCATAGAATGTCATTATAAACGTGCGTACTGAGTTGTTCATCATTTAGCAATTATATCTTCCATCCTGCTTTACTGTCAAATAAACCCTGTAAGTGGAAGTGAGAGGTGGGATTATATATGACTCATTTCGCATGTTTGTAATCAACATACATACATAACTTCACGCCTGTATCCCTAATGGGTAGGCAGAACACCAGAGGTTACAAAATCATCTGATGTCACGTTTGACAAAATTTGGAGGCATTATAATGGTGAGAGAGACTATTGCAGACACAGGTATCAGCCTATCGCCCCCTAAAAATCTCCAATCAAACCTCTGTCCCTTTACTGACTTTTACAGTATGCCCGGGAAGAGAAACAGCTGGCACATTCTTGTTTTTCCTTTGCTTCCAGTCTAGCATGGAAGAATGAATCAAGTTTGTAATCAAGTATAAGAGAATATAGATATTGTTTGTTTTTGCTATTTGATCCAATATTACCTCACCCACTTTCAAGAATGAAGGTAGGTGAGGTAAATTACAGGAACAATAAGGCTTCTCTGTCTTAGGAATTGGCTCAGCAACATTCCATGAATGCAACCAAAGATTTCCATGCTCTGGTTGTCAGCTACCAGTGAATGGATCCAGGTACACTTGTGTAGGGCAAACTGTTTGGAGCTCAATTGAAAACTCATTATGACAAAATACTTATATTTACAGAATACATTCGGTTTTATGTATTTAATTCACCACAGATTACAATCAGGTAACAATCTGCCAGCTTACGTGACTGTTGAGTGCTTTTCTAAAAAAATCTCTAACAATAAGTCTACATATTTATGATTATTAAGTACTTATATTACTTTTGTACTATGTGGGATCGTGTTGATAATATAGTGCTTATGTTCGGGGTTCGGGAAGTGGAAGAATTAATATGTGATTTCTATCACGAAGGTCTTTTCAACTGTTATATTGTGGTATTAGCTTCTATTGTCTACACTGTACAACATATAATATGTGATCTCATGAAGTTTTTGGTTTCTTCGCATCACTAGGTCCATCGTCTCCATCTTGACACTGAAATATAGGCTTCGGTTGAGTCTTCTTGTACGCCGGAGCGATCCAAAATGGATTCTCTTCCGCTTCCTTCGCATATTTCAAAATAGCTTCCCTTGGATCCTGTTCATCATCTACTCTTTTACTTAATCCTAAGTTTCTGATAACGAATGAGCTTAAAGTACTGCCTGACGCTGCAACTCTTCCACCTTGCCCAGAAGTGATAGGCAAGTCTGGTCGGTGAGACTTTACAGGGTCCAGTCTATCTTTCTCCATCTTCTTCTTACTAGTTCTTAACTTCTCTTGTCTAAACAGTGGCAGAGCGTGAGGAGTTATTATCTGCTGCGAACTAATCACTTCCACGGAATGCTTCTTTCTGTGCGTTTTAACGATGCATAGTTTAGCACCGCGGAGACTTCTTTTCTCGTCGAAATAACATTTGACAACCCCATTTCCACAACCAATGAACATTTGGTTTAGCTTCGGATGCCAAACAGCTTTGATGACATGCGATTTTGTGACATCTATATGGGTAACAAGGTCGAAAGTCTTTGTGTTGTAGAAGAGTAAGCGTCCAACGTCTTGACCTTTTTGAAGAGATTCTCCAGTGAACACCATCGCATCATCGGGGCTGAAGCCGCAATCAGTTTGTTCGTATCTGGAAAATAGATTATCAAAGACTTTTAGCGGTTTTTTAAAGTTTCTTAGGTCCCATAGTTTCAGGGTGTCGTCGTTCGATCTGCTGACGAGGTTCGAGCCGAGATAGCTGTAGGATATGCTCGTGATCTCCGATTGGTTTTGATGAGCGTCTCTTAAAACGACTGATGTATTCACAAAACTTTTTCTATGGTCCCACATTTGGATGGACCCGTCGTAACAGCCGCAAGCGACAGTGTTGCCATCTCTTGAGAAAGTGCAGGCGGTAGGATTAGTCTTAAGTCCGCCTTTTTGTCTCGGTTTAATGCAGGCTTTGTGCTGTTTTGGGTTTTCGGTGACCCAGAGACGTAGCGTTCCGTCCTGAGAGCTCGTCATGAATTCTTCGCGTATGTGAGGATGCCAGCAACCGCTGTTGAGATGAGCTGTGTGGCCTTTTGTCCTGGAAATTATTTAAATTATTTACAACTAATATAACACAGGATTTCTTGTTTTATAAGCTGGAGTGTCCAATGTAAATGTTTTAATTGCTGAATCGCCTTATTAAGGTGTTATTCGCCTTATTTACCTAAGTTACAAGAGGTTATGGGTATTAAAAAATTGTTTGATATCGTTAAATAGATAGACATAGTGGGTCATATGTTCAAATGTAACTATTCCTTAGTATCTAGTATTTGTGCTACTCTAACGAAAGTTACTTATAATGAAAGAAGGAAAGAAAAAAAACATTACGGCTACGGACCTCAAAAATACACACTTAAGACAAGAAACTATGCCAACAACAAATATAAGTTTACGTATAAAAGTTATAATCAAGTGCTAGCGAGAAAAATCTCTTTAACATCTAAAATGTTAGCAAAAAATAATAATATTTATCTAAACGCTAATGTATCTTTACAAAGAAAACAAAAATATTCCACCCATTTCATCCAAATGTGGTTGCAAAATCAAACATACTCACTTAGCCATATCAGCAATGTACTGGTCTCCCTTGACACACTCCAGCACTTCGAAGCCATCTCGGTCCAACACCTTCGCCTGCGCAGACCCGCTCACCACCAGGATACTGTCCCCCGTGGCCGAGTACTGCAGCGCTCTGATCGGATGGTTCTCGCAAGGTTGCAACGTTCGAAACGAGCGGAGTGACGCGTCCATGCCTGTACCGGTGGATTTTGTGTTTGTAAGTAGTTAAATAAAAAGTAAAATCCCCAGACAATTAAACCAGCTACATGGCCCCAAAGTAAGCATAGCTTGTGATGTGGGATACCATGTAGCGAACTAGGGGGAGCTAGAATATAAATACATATTATACAGTGTGTTAGGGATCGGATTTCCGATACTTCACCCACGTATAGTGCGTTAAATTTTATCGACAAAATACTATTTTCCATGGTGAGGTTGCACCCCTGTCCCTCTGAATGACAGCCATTTTAAAATTGGATATCTCGTATTTCTACGAGTTCATTGAAACTATCGGGGAGACATGAAAATGTCACAAAATGAGTTCACTGAAACTCATTCTTTCACATTTTCATGTCTCCCCGAAACACAAAAGTGGATATCTTGTATGTGTTATTTGAAAGATTATGATATTCGCTAGCATTTAAAGTAATTTTTGTTAAGAAGCAATGCAAAATAGTGCACGGAATCCTTTAGTTTAGCCGAAAAACTTGGAAAAGTTTCACAATTTTTTTTAGTTAATGTCCCTGGTAATGTTAATATCCCAAAAATCAGCCCCTTAACATATCGTTTCTTTCCATTTGCTTTGTTTGCAAAGAACCATGCTAACAAATAAACATCACATGTTTATTAAAATTTGGGCGTTCCACTAGGGCGCGAGTGTGAGCGGTAATTTTACGGATAGGTGTGAGTGAGACAAATACTACTTCTTATTGTTCTTCTTTAATTTTAACTTCTTATTCTTTTTAAATTTTTCAGTAAACTGTTCAAAGTGCCCGCCATTATTTTGAATGCATCATGTGCGAGCCCCCTGTGTATAGTATTTTTTCGATAAAGTTGAAGGTACTATACGTGGGTCAAGTATCGGAAATTCGATCCCTGACACACTGTATAGATGGAACATTTTCACCTACATCAATCTCAACGACTTGTTCTACGATTTTTTATAAATCTTGATTAGAAACAAAAAAGAACGAAAAATGTTTTTGCTCTCTCTGGTATAACTGTGTATTTTGTACGAAGTACCCATTATTATTATCGAGCGATATTTTGCAGGCGATTTTTGCGAAATTTTTAAAATATGTAAAACAAAACGTTGTTGGGATAGAAATTTCTTGATTCGATAAGACTGTCAAAATTTCCGAAAACCATTGACACTAGGTCGATGAATTTTCATGTATTTTGTTTGTGTTGGAAATAACCTGTCATTGGTATTGACAGATTGGCTGCTAAAGCAACTCTATATAGAAATTCTTAAAAAAAGTAATACTCATTCCTACCTGCAAAATCCCAAAAGCTGACATCATAATCTATGGAGCCAGTTGCCAGCCGCGCTCCGGAGGGATCCACCGCCAACGCCACCACTGCCTTGTTGCCATGGTGCATCTCTACCTAAACATATAATTTACAACATAAATGTTTGAATATTTACATAACTTTACGCCTGTCTCACTTTGGGGTAGGCAGAGACAAGGGAATGCCAATTGCTACAATCCAGACATACCTCTTTTGCTTCCTCCATGTTCATTAGTCTTTTCATACATGATCTTCATTTACGGGTAGTTTTACCTAGGCTCTTTTTATATATGTCGCCAATTTGATCGGCATACATGCGCCTGGAGCCCATGTATGCCGATCAAATCCAACATAACCATTAATTCATGCTGTCTGCAGGTCTTTCGTAAATCTACATTCACTCATCCTATCTAAATGTCCAAAACACCCTTTTCAATCTTACTTACTCTAAGTACATTTACCCAAGTACATTTATCCACTAAGAGTCGAACTAAAGAGGCCTTGCATGCACCAAACTTCGTTGGGTATGATGTGGTATGAAATCTATACATATAATAAAATGGTAGGAAAGTCAAAACTGTACATTGAATATTTTTTAAAATAATACTTGGGGTATGATCTACAATCGAAACAGAAACAAAAAATATAGTTTTTAGAATTTTTGTCTGTTTGTCTTTCCGGGATAAACTCAAAAAGTACTGCATGGATTTACTTCAAATTTGGCATGAAGATAGTTAAGAAGTCGGGTCAACATATAGGCTACATATTACCACGCTAGCAGTGTTATAATCGTAGGTGCGTTTGGTGCTGCATAGCGTTCACGCAGACGACGTCGCGGGCAGCAGCTAGTTTATTATAAAAAGGGTCACAATAAGTGACAAGCAAAGTCATTACATACATACATAACTTCATACCTGTATCCTTTATGTGGTAGGCAGAGCAACAAAACTATCTGATGTCAGGTTTGACATAATTTGGATGTATTATAATGATGCAGAAAAATATTGCAGTGACAGGGGGTCAGCCTATTGCCCACAAAAACGTCAATAAAACCTCTGTCCCTTAACTGACTTTTACAGCATGCCTGGGAGGAGAAGCAGCTGGTACATTCTATGTTTTTCTTTCGCTGCCAGTCCAGCATTGAAGCAAAGTCATTATATCCAAATAAGTTATTTTCACTAGAAACCCAGACTTCGCTATGTATTGATGTCATTACAAGAGGTTCGTCAACATAAACAGCGTTACATAAACAGATTCTACGTACTAACAATTGTATGATTTATATACATAGTTGAGTGTTTCATGAATATGAGCCTTAGAATAAGTATTGAGCCAATACTTTATTCTTAGCTGAATAATTAACTATGCACAAAATTCATTTTTCAATAAGAGGTTTTATTGTATAGAAATTAATTTCACCTCAGAAACAGCTATAAGAATCTCAAAATGAAAATAAATTAACAGTTTTTTCTTATCAGTGACCTTAATATACTTATTGGAATGAAATTCACTTTTTTGTTTACTAGTAAGTTACAGTAAGTTTGATAATTGTAAGTTTTGTTATACCCTGGCTAATAATTCAATGCAGCAACAGTACTATCCGTGTTACCACTCTCCTGCATTTGATTATCAGATTGATACACAATCATTATTGTTAAAATGTAGTTGAACTTGTGCTTTATTGGTACCTACTGATCTGTCTAGTTTTTTTTTCTTTTACTCAAATACAAGGTTGTCTGGTAGAGATCGCTTTACAGCGATAAGGCCGCCTGTTGTGCCTATCTGTATGTTTTTTTATTGTATTATTTTTTCTTTTGTAATTGTGTGCAATAAAGTATAAGTAAATAAATAAACCTCTTGAGGCTTTAGGGGCTAGGTAATACATGTATTGCAAATTTAGGAGCTATTGTAAGATATTCAAGTTGTACTTACCTCATGACTGTTGGGAATTCTCTTTTCTAAACTAAGCTCAGTATCATCATCAGAACCACTTAATTCATCATAGCTGTCATCATCATTGTCTTTTTTCTTCCTAGTTTCTGAACTACTTTCTGGAACTGCAGGCCCTATAACCTCTTCTTCTTTATTTTGCATATTTGGTGGTAATGGTGGACCAATGAGATCTTCGTCTTCATCATTAGAATCGCCCTCTTCTTCTTTTTTAGCATCTGCAGAGGATTCGTTTGTAGCTTCTTTCCGCCTGTACGATTCTTGCGCCGTCTTTTTAGCCTGTTCAATTAACTCTTGTATTTCAAAGTTCTTTGCTTTTTTACCAAAATTTTTAATACCCATAACTTGATGAACATGTTGACTTTCTAAATCTTCAGTGATCTCTTCGATAATCTTTTGTTCTTGAATAGGAGTTCTACCAAAAGTCCCGAAACCTGACACTGCCGGATTCGCTTCATTT
This sequence comes from Stenoptilia bipunctidactyla, assembly GCA_944452665.1. Lineage (NCBI taxonomy): Eukaryota > Metazoa > Arthropoda > Insecta > Lepidoptera > Pterophoridae > Stenoptilia > Stenoptilia bipunctidactyla. The sequence goes on along the minus strand of OX101741.1, from coordinate 60,760 downwards.
TTATCACTATCAGTTGTACCTTCAGAAGGTTTCGGTGCGCTGAATTTAATTTTGCCAAATGAAATAACTTTTTTGTTCATTATTCAAGATTTATAACGACAAAATCAATTACATTAATCATACACATATCCAATGTTTTCAAGTTTATTTATCAATTTGTTGGTTGGATAGACTGACGGACCGTTCGTTCGTATCTCAATCAAAAGTCAATTGTTTGTCAATGTCAATTTACTGAATGTTTCCTTTCTTGAGGGTTTGTTTCAGAAATTGCGCTTCTTTACCAAATTCCAGCTAAAATTATTAGTTATCAAAATAACTGAAAAGAGTTTCATACTATAAAATGAAAAAAAAGAGAATGAACTCACATTCATTATTGGAATTAGTGACATCGGGTGTTTACTAATTTGGTTGGCTTTGTATTCACTACAGTCTTGAGTTTTTTTTATAGTAGAAATATGGCCGACTAAAGACCAAAAGATGTAAACATCGGTTATTTTTTTCATTTTTAACTTATTTACTATCCAATCATATTTTTTTTAATACAGACTGCTAGCAAATGTCAATATTTCAAATAAAACCACTTTTGAGCATAAGGGCAAAATGAAAACATGAAAATAATGAGTTTCAGTGAACTCGTAGAAATACGAGATATTTTCTAAAATGGCTGTCATTCGGAGGGGTGAGAGGTGCGACCCCCTTTGTATAGTAAATTTTGATATAATTTAACGTACTTTAAGTTGGTGAAAGATCGGAAATCCGTGCCTAACACACTGTAGGTATTAAAAATAAAAACAATTATTTCGTATTCTTACCGGAACAAAGGAGTTATAATTTGGCAATCGTGATTGATGATCAGCTGTTTGGTAATTGACAGCGACAAAATTAAAATCAGTGTTAAACACTGACAGAAAACAAATTAGTTATCTGTCATCTCACTGGTTATCTGTGGACATATCCACCCAACCAATAACCAACCGACTTGGATGGACCGAACCGATTAACAAACACAAAACGAAAAAGTGTAACATTGAAGACGGTTGTTCTTTCTTAGGTATGAAATTAATTAATTTAAAATTATTTAACGTTAATTGAAAGTTATCCAGAACTAATTAACACTTAGTTATTGAACTTTGATGTGCAGCATATTATTTATGAATATTGTGAATCACTGTTTCATAGTTTTAATCTACTTTTTGCGCACTTTGTCCAATTTATTAATTTTTATGTGTTATTTGTACTTACCCTCATCTGTTAAAGAAATTAGATATTTTCCATAAATTCTTTTTCTTTTTACAAACAAGGAATGAATACTGCTTTTAATATTTGATTTATTATTTTATATTTAGGATTTAATTAATTTAAAAGTTAATAAACGTATTTCTATTTGTTTTAGGGCTTCAACACAGAAGCTTAACATGATTATTCTCCCCTTGTTGTGCCTCATTGTAGGAGGCTACAGTGCAGTGCTGGATAAAGGTAAGCTTTTAAATTATTAATTCTTCATAAGTACATAAGTAGGTTACCATTAATATTAAAGAATATCCTGTTGATTTTTGTGTTTTAATAATTTGTGTGACCAGTTTTTGAAAAGTTAGGATTTTTTTTATAGTTGCTACCCTCAAATGAGGTTTAGGTATACCTACAGGGTGTTCGGTGGCTACGTGCAAAGATTAAAGGAGGTGATAAACATGGTAATATTAACATTTGTAGCCATACATGTCTTCAACGAAAATTGCTATTTAATTTATTGATTTTTTTGGAAATTTAGAAAAATACCCAGAGTTTGGTTGATACAAGTTAATAGTGTCCGAATATGCATTAGTTTGTAAACATTATCTATTGTTTCAGACATTAATGTATTTTGATTTTTGCGGTTTTTTTTTGTTTGTTGTTGTAATTTGTTTGTTGAGCACCATTATAACCGGGGATACTAGCAGTAACATTTGTTTATAGTGTGTATTAAATCTACTTTTTTATTTATTTGATATTTAAGATATTAGCTAGACTTGTTGAAGTAAATAAAGCATCATAATCAAAAAAATATTGACAATGTTTTATAAAATAGCAGTAATTATGGGAATCAACTATGAATTTATTTTTATTTATATATTTATTTTATTAATTTATCAAAATCCACAGACCTTAGAACTAACTTAAAAAAAAATAATATCTTGTGTAACTTATGTCTGATCACGAATTTACATTTTATAATTTTTACATTAAGAGAGCTGAATACTAAGCAATTTAAATAAAACTTGGATAGAAATTATTATTTTCACCTATAAATAAGAACGCTGTCTCAGGGACTGCATATCGGTATACATTTTTTGAATAGCACCAGCAAAATTTCAGTACCCTTATTAGTGTACTGCCTCATCAAACACAATACCTACCTGTACAATATGTATTAGGCCTAATGGCTTTGCAGCATATTCTCAAACTAGAAGAACTATTCTAAAACTATTCGCTCCACAATGCCAAAACAATAGTTTCCTTTAAGTAAACATAATTTGAAAAACTTATATCACTCTCACTTATTTCATATTAAATTGATTATATATTTGTTTACTGTATTTTTTATTCTATTTATATATTTATGTTAATTTTATGTATTTATTTCTACCTGTTTTGTGCATCTGTGAATAAATAAATAAATAGTATTATACATCCAAGTACTTATATCTATATATGAAATTATATAAAATAAAAATAAAATCTCAGACAATCACACCAACTACATGGCTCCATGTAGCGAACTAGGGGGAAACCTAGAATATTAATACATAAACACCCAGAAACGGAACATTTTTTTTTCTTGTTACGTGCAGGAATCGAACACGCAACCACCAGCGTCTGGGGCAGATAGAAAGAAAGAAATCATTTTTATTTGCTGAATATGGTCGGTATTTACATGGTAAGTTAACATTATAGTGCAGCATACTCAACCGTGCAACGGTGTGCAAATTTTTCTATGTCCTAAATCAATTACATAATACCTACCTATCAACATTAATATTGAAAAAAGAAAAACATAAATATCATTCAAAATTTTAAATTATAAGGTCATATCAAACATAACAAATATAAAAAATTATTGGTAAAATATGTCAAAATTTATAAGGTATGTATGTCAAAGTAGTACAATAAAATCACAAATATCAGTTTAAAAAGTCATTCACGCTATAATAACATTTTTCGACCAAATAATTAAATAATTCCTTTTTAAAATTTCTCAATGTCATATTTTTTAAAAAACTTGGCAGTTTATTATATATTCTAATAGCCATACAATACACATTTTTAGAATATAGGTTCAGTTTTTGGGCAGGTATGTAAAGTTTATTCTTGTGCCTTCCTTTACCATTTAACATTTCTTCATTTGTTTTGAAGAAGTATGCATGTGTTCGTACAAAAATGCATATTTCAAAAATGTATAAGCACGGAACTGTTAATATTTGATATTGTTTTTGTTTAAACAAAGGCTTACAGCTATCAAGGTTTACCCCATCGCCGAAGTGGTCGTCAATCTATGTATTTATTATATTCTATAGTGATTTTATTTTGTATTATATTATTATACATAATAATATAATATATGTTAATTAGTATTTTGTATAAAAAATATTACTTACCTATGCCATTTTTATGTTTTTATTTTAATGTACCTATAAGATTTCGTTTAAGATAGGGTTGCCTCGTAGAGATCGCTTTGAAGTGATAAGGCCGCCCAATTGCACATTTAATGTTATTTTGTATATTGTATGTTAATATTTTTTCATTCTATGCAAATGGCAATAAAAGTGTTTGAATTGAATTGAATAGAAGACACGCGCGGTTTCACCCGACGACTGGTCATTTCTTAGAGAAGCTTTTCAAACACTAAATATACGATAACGCTTTTTACGGTTTGTTTATTATTGATTATTTAACATCTTGGTCACGAAAATCTTTATCCACACTGTAGCAAAGGTCTTTGCGGATTCCTGGATTCGAACCCACAAATGACCGTTAAAGGTTAATGTCCGCCAATCAATATTCGTACTTTTAGGTAATTTTCGTGTTCCTTATCTCTGAACAGCTTACGGAAGTAGGTCGCTGTCCACTGGAGACCTACTACCTTAGGGCGTGGATCTATCTCTGCGGTACGGCGCCGTTATATGGCATACTTTCCTATAGCGAACCATGATAGAGATCATTTTAGGAGCTAATATGAAGCGCCGAGCGGTGCGCCGTGCACGACGCCCTGGAACGGTGCGGTGGCGCGCCGAGCACGGCGTGCCGTATGCCGTGAAACGGCACGGCGCCGATCCGCCCATAGGATAGGTCAACAATAAACGGGGTCCAAAAAACAGAGTCATTTTATGAAAAGTGGTCAGCCAGTGAAAACAGTCACAATCAATGCGATCCAAACACTAATCTCTCTGAAACCAAAGGGTCACAAATATCGAGTAAGGCCGTAATGAGCGTCATATTTGATTATTGTTACTGAAGTATGAGAAACCTACCAAGTCAATCACAAATGGGGCCCTCGGTTCTGATGAAGTTATGAAACGAATAGAGTGGGCTAGAAGCATGGAAGTCGTCTTGAGAAATTATTGGTCGGCAGCCACCCATCCTTGTGTCGATCGCGCTGCATATAGCTTAACCCTTTAACCGCCACGGTCGGATATAACCGGCAAATATTTTCGAGTCCATTCCGCCACGGTCGTATACATATATATACGACTAAAAACCACCATTCGTTTCATATGCTTTTTTTTATTTAATAACGCCGGATTATGCTAAAAATATGTTAATATTTGGTAAATGGTTAATCAAGTAATCATTTACAATTGAGTACAATTAAGTCTCTTAATTAGAAAACCTTAAAAACATGTCAGAAGTTAGATAAATTACTGATTTTTTATTAGAACATTGCATTGATGTCCAGCGCCATTGTCGGATATAACCGACCATAGGGATGGGACATAAGCAAAGATTTACTGAAACGGAAATCCACCTAAGTATAAAAAATCTGTTTAATATGACTTTTTTTAACAAATAAATTAAAATAATTAAAGAAATTGTTACTATAGAAATAAATATGTTTAATTTCTTTGAAAATAATTATGAAAATGTCCAGTGACTGAGTTGATCATTCCCATCCCTAGCGTGCATGTTTAGAAACGAATTTTGCTCGTACACCCAGCGCCGTCGGAAATAGACGACCGCTTCTGACGTCATAAGCGAGTGCCGGCTTGTGGAATTTTCCATTAGTGTTGTGCTTATGCATTAGTTATATGTTCGTGTTATCGATAAATGTGATTTAACTACATAACTTCATTACAGTATAGAGTCATAAAAATATTCATTTAGGCCTAATATATTGTGCGGAAATCAATACATCTTTTAAACGATTTTTGTTTCGTTTGGTTACCGAAATACATACTATTAGAAATTTAATATCAAAGTTCATCTTTCTATTTGTCTGTCACCTCTTCAAGCTTAACAGCTGAAACTATTAAGATTGAATTTGTAGCGTGCGAAGCTGGGACGGGTATATCGATCTACCATTGAACATCCCTATTTATTGTAGGTATTTATTTTTAGATTTACTGTGCTTTGGCGCTGGGAGCACGACAACTGGCGGGTAAAGGGTTAAGCTGACAATCTTTTGATATTTTTGTGCCAATGCGCGGACAAAGTTGGTATAGAATAGAATAGAAATAGAATAGAAAAACATTTATTCACATGAAAAAAAAAAATAATAATCATATGAAAAGGACTAACTCAGCATATGCCAGGAGTCTGGTAGGGCTCGAGGCGCTGGTATTCTGTTAGTCCCGGAGAGTAGAGGAATTTATACAAAAACATTAAAGAAATCTAGGACTACACCTTGTACATGAAGAAAAAGAAAATTTATTAATGGCATCTACTTACAAGTGTAAATGAATAAGTATTAGTGTAAAGTATTTTTTATTTAAATAAAATATAATGAAACTAAGAGTTTAGCGGTTTCTATGACGCTGCGTGGTTAGATTGGGTAATAGGAAAATAAAATCATGCATTTTGTTTTTAAATGAGCACCTAAAAGTGGTGTCTCCTGTGTGTATATTATTTAATAAAGCATTTTTGGTTGTTTTACGACATAAACTGCCTCATCATTCAAGAGAAAGACAAAGTCATGATGAAAAGGGTCGTGATGTAGAACCTAAAAGAAGGAGATGATTAGGTCCCCAGAATCTTGTTGAGTTTTGGTGTTTACACCATTAGAGTTGTTGTGATTAGAATGTCAGTTGTCTGTAGCCTTACAATTTGCACAACTTATGGTCAAATAAAAGACTTCTGTTATTCGAAAAGGTAAATGGTCGAGGTTAACATTTTAGGTAGTTCAATTAAACATAAATAAGTTCGACCAAATCGTCCTTATTCAATATTAAAGTTGAGTTAAAAAAAAGAGTATTTGATAACAATTGATTAACCACTGGATATGTTATTAAATTGGTATTAAACGCACGCATAATCGAACGATAGATATACGTGCAAACAAGTGCATTTAAGTGCTAAGATTTTTCACAAGGTCACTATTTCATGCCGTGGCAATAATATTAAACTGAACATAAAAAGAATCCCCGATGGTAATTCATCCTAACTTTCACCCGCATATTTTTTTAAAGATACTCGCTTTAACCGGGACTGAGAGGTCCTGGGGTCCAGTTAAGGAGTCGATTTTTTCTAAACTGGTTCCGGTCCAAGTGTATACCTTCTAGGATACAACTGGTTCCACTGTGTGGTCTCCACAGCACGAGCTCTCTTCAGCGCCACATAGTTTATTTATTTATACTTTATTATATACCATAGAAAAAAAAGCACAAAGAAAACAAAAGAACAAAGGGCGGTCAATATCTTCCAGACAAGCTTTGGTTTGTTGGTATTTTTTACGGTTACGAGTTATCGTAACTTAAAACTTTATTACTTAATTCCTGAAAAAACCTTAGGTGTGAAATCTTCCTTTGCAGATAGTCCCCCAGACTGGTCCCCTGTGTACACGGTAAAGGGTTTATTAAACATCCCCTACGCTGAGTTACAAGAGCCCTTCTACGCTTGGTAAGTGATTATTGTTTAATTAAATAATAGTTTAGAGTCCTTATTTAGTTAAGCTAAAGTCGTCATTGGTTTGGCAAAAAGGTCTTGCTGTTTCAATCAGCTTCCTGCAAAGGTTGGCATATTTGAGAGACGAAAGATACGCGGGTATATCCATGGAGGAATTGGGACGCCAAATAATTTAAAAAACCTTATGGAAAGAAAAGAGTCACTTATTATATACACAAGAGACGTTTGGGCTGTGGTTCACTTCAGCAAAAGCTTCGATAAGAACTTTTTCTACTGTACATAAAAGTTTTTATTTGTTGTACCAATGTCGGTAACCATTTTTGGAGTTCTGCTTCTAACAACCAGCAATGGACCAGCTTGGTTCACGGCCGCCTAAACGAGGAGCCCGTCCTATGGCCCTGCTGTGGGCTTAATGTAAACTTTTGTAAGGTTCAGCGTTACCTCGAAATTAAACCTTATCATAATATGTAGAAGTGTAAAGGTCAATACATTTTGAACATCTGCTTGCACATGTATCATAATCATATCACATAGTAATTAGTTAATGACTAATTGTAATAGGAAATAGGTGTCATGTTTAACACAGCTGTTGAAACATGAGCTATTGGAGCCCACAATTATATTATACCTAGTTTATTTATGTTGCGCGCATTCCATCGATTTTCTATGTATAGAGATGTCGGAGCCTATAACGTCACTATTTTGACTGAAATACCTACTACAGTATTTATTTGTCTAGTTAAAACTTAAGTTTATTCGTCGACAGCATAATATGAATTGAAATTTTGAAAATTTAGGTAACGCGTTCATAAATTCATATTGTAACGTTTATTTAAGACGCAACGGCGGCATAAGTTAAGTTTAAAATTCAAAACATAATAAGTAGGTACATATATACACTGTTATGAACAACAAACATGTGCATGTCGACTTAGAATATCTCTTTTTTGTTTAGTTGTAAAAGGCGACTACTTGCGTTGTAAGCAGGATCGTTGGTGGCAGGACCATCTCAGGGTCCGCCTGGCTAGCATTCCGACCGACAGAATCATCGCTGCGGCAATATTTTATGAAGAGTGGGATTGTAGTCAAATGCGGGTTTAATCTCATCATTTTATTGAGCGAGCATCTAATCCGTGACTATTGGCGTCTGCACCTGCAGCGGTCGTCAAAATGAAATAAAACACAGCACATACAAATGAATAAATCTCGTTATTAAATAATTTAACACGCCAAATCAAGTAATATCGCATGTTGTTTGTATATGACCTGTTATCATAAGGTCGCTTTAGGTCGCAACAAATAATGGCCAATACGGAGATATAACATAATTATAAATACGAGTCATGGCTGGGTATTGATAAGATGCGTAGGCACTGGAGTCCTATTCTGGAGGGAACGCGGTTATATCGAATAAATAAACACTAAATATATCTTATATTTACACCACATTATCTAGGCCAAATTATGAAGAACTTGTGCCTCGGATACTGAATACGTCAATGTTGTTAGTCTGGCACAGGGGTCACCAATTGGTTTAATTACGGGTCCTTTTATAACGAATATAACTATATCTCGGTCCGTTTGGTTTATGATAACCAGCAATGAATAAACAAAAGCAAAAGAAATCAGATCTAATGGTTATAAAGAATACGTAAAAACATTTGCTTAAAAAAATAAAATAAATACAACATTAATGCAAAAAGCTGAAGTCTGGTGTTGAGTTGGTGCACGCCATTGCCATTAAATCCTGGAGATGGTCGTTGGTAATACGAGATCGAAATTTATTTTCAATGAAATTCATTTTGGACAAGCTGCTTCTAAGTATATCTTGATCCAAACATTGTACAAATTTTCACCATCGGGCTGCAGAGAGTAAATGTTACTGAGGATGAATTTAAATATCACACATTTTTATACTGATATTCTCAGATTCTGGGTTCGCACAAAACAGGGCGGCGCGGCGGTCCGGATCCGGCTCTCAGCCCGCCATTTGGTGACCCCTGGTCTGGCATATCGACTGACTATTTCTTTATAAATTTGATCAGTTGAAATTATTTCAGTTCCTATTCCATAGCAATATTGGTCATGGTCTTGATGTTGCCTTTAGCCAAACTTTGTACGATATTTCTCATATATGAATAAATATAATGCGTAGATAATACAATTAAAATCAATACTCTCTAATACTTACATTTCTCATAACTTAAAGAATATGAAGCTCGTAAGCGTGATATTATTTAACCGACTTCTTTTAAAACTAAAAGTGAGAGAGCTCAATAAATATCGCCTGGTAATGGACCCTTTAGTGTTCATTATTGTGGTATAAGTAGCTGTTTTTCCTAATAATAAGGGTTATGTTGCTATTAAACACAACGGGATATCTATTTGTAGGTACTTAAAAGAAATAATAGAAATATTTATTCATAGTTCATCACAGCTAAATAACACTATTAGTTATACGCTATTTGTTATATCTTATGACAATAAACCGACTGTGGCGTGGTGGGTGTCAGAATTTTCAGAGCGCTAAAATGGATGACATATCTACCCTAACGACTACAGACGATTGATCCAAAGCACGTTATTGTACGTGCCTACATTATGATTTTTAATGTAGCTACAGCGGACCGGAGTGATGTTCTGCCTTCTATGCCAGAGGTCCTGGGTTCGAATCCCGGCGGCGGCGGATATTTGTGTGATGAACACAGATATTAGCCATCAAGTCATGGATGTTTATATGTTTATTTAAGTTTATTCTAATAAAACTTATGTATTTATTCAATATGTATGTTTATATATTTCTTAAGTATATCAGTTATACTTATCTAGTATCCATAGTACAATTTCTTTAAGAAACTTAATATGGGCTAGATAATGTTGTGTGAGTGTCAGATATATACATGATATATATACATGAATTCCACGCATATATTATTAGCGCATGTTGAAACTATGATCTAGATAAACTTGTACCTACATAACTTTAAAACACCAAAATGTTTTGCTGCATTCTTCCATTGAATTATTTATTTAACGATACGAGCATTGCAAGATAAAAACATAAGTAGCTTCATAACAGTCTCATACCTAATGTTTAAGTAGGTATTTGTTATTTCTACTTTATTTTCTACACGTGTCAAATGTTCCTTGTACACATATTGTAGGTATATTCTGAAAACGTTTTATGAAGCTTCATCCCTAAAGTCGTGGACTAATGTCGACCTCATCTGAACCTACAAAAGTAAATAAATAATACAAGCAGATGAGATGGGGTCAAACTCGGGTTGATCAGTGATTGAAAAGAAATGACGGATTTGTAACGGATACATTTTGTTCTTTTTGTCTTGAAACTTTAAAATAACATTTTCGTTTCATCCAAGTTTCGTTACTAATAAACATATAAGAGAGAAACATAAGTTTTTATCGTCGTATTTTTTATTGCAGGTAGCAGAAGTGGTTTGAACCACTTTGACATAACTAATTGAAGTTTAGGCATCTACATTACATATCTATATCTTCTTAGGAATTTAGGCTTAATCTTATTATACCTTATGATTTATTTAAGCACCCGTAACATAAAATGAATGTGGAGGAAGCGAAAGAGGTGTCTGAAAAGTAGCAATTGGCGTACCCAAGGGGAGACAGGCGTGAAGTTACGTATGTATGTATGTTACTGAAGCAATCTTACTAATTGTGGTACCTTTCTTCATTATTTCTTCGATACGTGCCCTCCTCGTCACCCAGGGGCCTCATAGCCCTGCAGTGGGCTCGTTACAAAGAGTTGTTATGATGATGATGATATTCCTTGTTCCAGGTTCGACAGCAAGAATGGAAAATCCCGTATTGACTACTACGGAGGCATGGTCAAGACGTACCAGCTCACTCCAGGAGCATACCCTCAATACGGCACCAATATTAAAGTAAGATAATACATTTTATATTAAATCGTAACGTTTCATTTTTACTTAAAACTCATAAAAATGAACGTCTGTCTGTATAGTCAAGGGATTACCTGGATAGATTTACAGTTGGTCGGCACAAGTCTAAGATTAGTTCTGGGGGGTCACTATAGGCTATTATATGTATATACATTACTTCACGCTTGTATCCTTTACGGGGTAGGCAGAGGCTATAAAACTATCCGATGTCACGTTTGAAAAATTTGCAGGCACTTTAATCGTGGAGACAGACTATTGCAGCGACAGGGTCATGGTCAGCTATAGACCATTAAGTAACTAAACATAGCGATACTTCACTTGCGAACTGAGTTGTTCCGGTTTTTGTGGAAGAAGGAAGTTGCTGAAAATATCGATTTATAAAGATTTTTAAATCCGAGACTAGCACGCGTTCAGAAACCAACACTTCGGCTTTATGGTATTATGGGTTTAATTTGCTAGTGGCCACCTAGGATCGATCAGAAAAAGCCAAGTAAAGTACAAGAGTTCTTAGCTTGAAACAGAATATTGATGTTAGCGCATCCGTCGGTAACCGTAAATGAAGTATCAATAAACACGGCACGTACATTCACGTCTTATAAAATGTATACACGTAGCGACTTATGCCGTTGAAGTAAGGTTCAAAGTCCAATGAAAGTGTACGTAACGATTGACCCAGTCACTATACAATCTGCAGGTGGCTATTGTGCTCGGCATCTATATACCCTGGCAAATAATTCAATAGAGTAAACTGATAGATCGAAATGTCTAATAGAAAAATACTGTGTGAGAATGATTGAAAACGAACGAATAATTGTCATTCGTTTTGCATAAAATTTTAAAGAAATTTATAAATAATTGAATTTGACGTATGTACTATTCAGGGTTGATTTTGAGTCATCAGCCAAATTTAATTGTTAGTTTCTTTGATACGATATAAACGTACCGGCATATTTATTTTATCCTTGCTCAGTACAAAAAAGTAGAAATATGGAACCACAAACTTTAAAAAAAAATAGTCGCTGTTGATGAACATACCTACTACGAAGCGGCATTTCATTGATAATACTACGACTTAGTGCTACAAGATGTTTTGTAGTAGCGCGTAGTTGCCTTTATTTTAATTGTAATTTGGATATATTTATTTACATACATACATACATAACGTCACGCCTGTATCCCTTATGGGGTAGGCAGAACACCAGAGGTTACAAGACAATCTGATGTCACGTTTGACAAATTTGGAGGTATTATATAGATGGAAAGAGACTATTGCAGTGACAGGAGGTCAGCCTGTCGCCCACAAAAACGCCTTTAAAACCTCTGTCCCTTAACTGACTTTTACAGTATGCCCGGGAAGAGAAGCAGCTGGCACATTCTACGTTTTTCTTTTTTTTTTCTGCGGAAGCAGTCCAGCAGACTGGGAGCGAAAGAAAAACGTAGAAAATATATTTATTTCTTTGTAAAAAAAAAAACTGCTTTTTTACAAAAGTCGTTTCTATAAATGATACTTATTGTGCAAAAAAAATTTGGCCGATGACTACAATTGAACCCTGTGTATTTAAAGTAACTTTAATGAAAAAAATATATAAATAAAAATATTTTTTAATAATATTATCTTCATTATATATATAAAAATATATATAATGAAGATAATATTATTAAAAAAATTACTAAATTCATTCACTTAAACCACATCAGTATTTTTTTTCTTCTCTAAAGTGGGCACACTGGAACTTAAATTTGACTGCATTGAATTATTTGCCAGAGTATAGTCGCCCGTATAGTCCGGACGACAGAACTGTTCTAAGCTAACCTGACGCAGCTTTAAAAGTTCTCAAAAATATTTAACTATGTCCTTTTTGTGTTTACCTGCTCATCTCAACTATTTCAATTTAAAATCGAGGTAAAATGTACTTATACGCGATAAATCCGGTTCTAAAAGTGTTTTATTTAATGAGTCCACTGTAGGGTTTTGAGTTTCTGCGCTGGGTGATGAACAGGTGTAGGCAGTAAACCGCTAAGCCGGCCAAGTGCTTGTTGGTGGATTCAAACTGTCAAGGCCCACAAATGGCTACTGACAAGAACGGGACCGACTGCTTGGCTAGCCCTTCAAAGCATTTATAATTTACCCTGAAGATGCGAAGAAACTGAAAACCAATACACCATTAACACTATGATGGGCTGCAGGGCCTGTTACCTGTATTTTACAGCCTTATCACTAAGGCTCCGCTGTTTGTTTTTCCCCAGGCTGTATCTCACGATGATGTATTTCTGTAGCCGCTATAACAACACATACTACATACATACATAACTTCACGCCCGTATCCCTAACGGGGTAGGCAGAATATCAGAGGTTATATTCGACAAATTTGGAGGCATTATAATGGAGAGAGACTATTGCAGTGACGCGTACAAATAAAACCTCTCTCCCATAACTGACTTTTACAGTATTCCCGTGAAGAGAAGCAGCTTGCTTTTATGTTCTTCCTTTGCTCCCAGTCTAGCATGGAAGAAACAAATGAAATATTTCAAAATAAATATGTATTTAGTTCATTTGAATATTGAATGTATTCAGATCGCGCCTGTGACGACGGAGACGCAGCTGAACCAGGCCACGTGCCTGCAGGTGAACGGCTCGGCCGCGGCGCAGGTCGCCGTGCAGTCCGTGCTGCCCGATATGACGGACTTCAAGTATGTCGGTCAGTATGCTGCTTACATACTTACGTGGTTTATTTTATTTTAATACAATAAAATCCCCAGACAATCACACCAACTACATGGCCCCAAAGTTAGCACAGCTTGTGTTATGGGATACCATGTAGCGAACTAGGGGGGAACCTAGAATATTAACACATAAATAGATAAACACCCAGACACGGAACATTTTTTTTATTGTTGCGTGCGGGAATCGAACTCGCAACCAATGGCGTCTGAAGCAGACAGGTTTACCCCATCGCCAAAGTGGTCGTCAAATCGTTATTTTACAGTGTTGGAAACACTTACAGCTAACTTGAATTATTATTGGCAAACTATAAAACGTTTAAAAGACAATATAAAAGTTTTCAACTGACTTCAACAGTAAACGTATCTGCCTCAGACGCCGGTGGTAGCGGGTGCGGTTCCCGCACGGAACAAGAAAAAAAACGTTCCGTGTCTGGGTGTTTATCTATATAAGGGGTTGTTTTTTAATCACCAGCCAATTTAAATGTTATTTTCTTTGATACGATATAAACGTACCTACATGTTTATTGTTGTATCGCCCAGTAACAATTAAGTTATGGCATCAAAAACTTTTTTATAAATAGTCTCTGTTGGTGAACATAGCTACTACGACGTAATACTACAAGATTTTTGTAGTAGCGCGTAGTCATCTTTATTTTAATGGTATTCATTCGGAATTAGAAGTGGCCATGCTTTGATTAATGTGTTAGCGAATATATTAATTTACTTGTAAAAAAATACATACCTTTTTTTTGCAAAACTGTTACATAAAAAAAAATTGCCAGTGACTACAAATCAACCCTGTATGTATTTATATTCTAGGCTCCCCTAGTTCGCTACATGGTGTCCCATATCACAGGCTCTGCTTAGTTCGGGGCCATGTAGTTAGTGTGATTGTCTTCTGGGGATTTTATTTTATTTTAAATTCGTGTATATGTTTTTTTTGTGTGTTTGTTACACGAGTTTTTTCCGGCATAAATTTATGAAGAATGAAGAGCCAGTGGTTTTCTAGCCCCGTGTGTTTCCATCTTCGACCGTATCTTCCTTCTTTCGCCCGCAGCTGAGATTGAAGTTCAACGCGGGCTTAGTCAATAAGGAGAAACTCACTTATTCAAGTTCTCCATACCGTAAAATCGTTTTTGTTAAGGTGTTTGTTCCACTTATATTTTCAGGTGTATTATTGTCGTATTTCAGGCGCGGACACAACACAAGATGGCGGCACGTCGAAGTGGCAGATGGTGATGACTGTCGGCAGTAAGATCAACAAGTACACCATGTGGGTCAAGTACAGGAAGGCTTTAGGTGGATCCCCTATCGCTATACCTGTTAGGTGAGATATTTGGAGACTTCTACGAGGTGTTCTTTTTGATATCCCATAACTTTGAGGTTTTGTACCTACTTGTTAGATAATACTTTTTGCCACAGAATATGTGGTTCAAAAGTGCATACTTTCCAAAATATCATCAATCTTAATATAATGAGTTCATAAATTATCACCCTTGTAAAATCTCTCTAACATACATTCAATAGACGCGTGTCACTGAAGCCATACAATTAACAACAAAACATTTTGAACGTTAAGAAACGTTGCATACAATGTACAACGCAAAGCGTTGCGAACTGTACTTGTGCATAGCGATACAAATCGGATACAAAATGCCACGTTGTCATATTTCGCTTAAAGGTGTTTTACATACGATGTTTTGGCTTAATTGAATTATTTTGTATGAAAAAAAAGAACTAAAAAAATATTAAAATTGAAAAATTATTCTAATGCTATTTGATTCTATTACATGGTCCCATTAATATCCTAAAGTTATGGGAAATCAAGCGGAACAACGTGTATAAGTTGTTATTTATAACTTTAAACTAAGAAAAGTGTCAAAATAATATCGACATAAAATTGTCAAAGTATTTGTGGTGTCTGTAACTGGTTCACTGATAATTAAATAATGCTTGCAGGTACGAGATGAAAGGCTACAACTCTCTGATGGGCTCGCACTACGACCACTACTACATCGACTACAGAGACTACGACGTCGACGACATCGACGCCAACGTCTTCGACGTCAGCTCCGGTGAGTTCACCGCTGTGTGCATCACACGATATCGCAGGTTAAGCGACGCTCGGCGCGGTCGGTAACAGGATGG
This sequence comes from Stenoptilia bipunctidactyla, assembly GCA_944452665.1. Taxonomy (NCBI): domain Eukaryota; kingdom Metazoa; phylum Arthropoda; class Insecta; order Lepidoptera; family Pterophoridae; genus Stenoptilia; species Stenoptilia bipunctidactyla. The sequence goes on along the minus strand of OX101741.1, from coordinate 44,858 downwards.
GTGACCGCCGACCAGTCATTTCTCACGACTACTTCCGTACTTCGCAGGGCACGTTAAGCAGTCGGTCCCGGGTTCTGTATACTTGTATACAGTAGTCGTTAGGTTTTCTCAGAAGCCATTTCGGTGCCCTTAGTAGGTACTTAACCTCAGATCATAAAAACTAAGAGATGTGCTAAGTGGGCGTGTCACGTGCGAACGAATCAGGTAAAAAAATACCTCATTGTGAGTTTTGCTAATAGTCGTGTGCAACGGCGTCACTTCTAGCGATTTTCTCAAAATGCCGGCTTGTTCAGTGGTTTTTTGTAAAAATACTAGTGCCAAAGTTAATTATAGTAAAGATGGCATCTCATTTCACACGTATCTGACTGAAATAATGCGTATTTTTTTATTAAAACTTGTAAAACACTCACTGGAAATAACACTTTAGTTGTAAAATCGGATCACATAGTAAATTAACTACGTTTGTGAAGAGCAAACACTATTGCTTGCGTAACACAGCAAATTTATGCATGCGTTGTTTTAACTACACAATGGATTAGTATACCTATGAAAATACTCACTTATTCGGTAACTCGTGGTGCGGCCGCTGGTTGCGTTCGTGACTTAAGGATGTGTGATTGTCTACATTTTATCGATAAAATTAAGGCGTATTATCAAATGATAATTTTGTTAAATAAAATCATTTGTTGATTACTTTTAATCAATATTATTTATGTATTTATACTATTAATTACATTGTTATAATTAGTTAGGTTCTTGATAAATATAACAATTACTTATTTTTTGATCTCCCTGCAAAAAAAACAATTAAAAAATATCGAATGGAAAACCGCCATGATAATTTGGAGTCCCTAAAACAATCTATACGATTGGCAGTGAAGAATTTTCCCATGGAAAGTATGGGGGATAGCTCCAGTGGACTGTATAGTAGGGTTGGCCGTTTTTAATTTTTTTTACTTTTCTGGGGGGCTTATCGCGGAAAGGGTGCCAGACCACTTAAAATGAATGTATACAAAATATATTTTCATTTTGATAAATATTTCTGCCTCCGGATTGTAGTCAAAGTTTTGAATTTTTGTTGATTTCGACATAATTTGCGGCATTCATATTAGGTACTTAAAATCAAGTGATAGGTACTTTTTTGCCTAATTTAGAATAAAGTTATACTGTTCATAATAAATACAGACATAATTTGTAACTACCTCACACGCAACACACATGTAGGGGGCGGGGGGAAAGGTCAAAAACCGCGCGTCGCGAGCGCTTCAGTAGCGCTGTGGCTTCTTTAGGGAACAGTCGTATCGCACTACTTCACGCATTTCAAGATGGAAAATACTCGTGATAAGTGGAAAAGTCCCTTATTTGGTGATCCGTGTGAATTAAAAGACAATATGTTGCCAACCTACGCGGATGTAATGAAGTACTATGAGTGGGTTCGTCGTAAAATAAAAATGGAGCGAGACACGAAGAAAGAGCCTTCTTACAAGGAAATTGAAGATATTGTTGTTACTGAGGTGGTAAATATATGGAATAAAGCCTCTATTGCAATAATCCAAATTAAAGGAATAAATGTAATGTTAAAAGCATATCATTTAAAATGCAAAAATATCCTGAAATCTCATCCAAAAATACCTAAAAGCAAATTAGAAGAGTTTCGCCGCTCCAGTAGAGTTTTGTTTGACATTTCGTCTTGCAAATGTACCGAGTTCTCTAAGTGTACTTGTCCTAGAGAGAAAAAAGTACCTACACGAGAGCAAAGTTTTCTGATCGACCAGCGATCGACAAGAAAAATGTTTATTGGGGGCATTGATACACTTACAACGAGAAAACTAACAAACACATTGAAAAGAAAGTTTTCTAAGGCAAAACATAAGTTACAGGCTCAAAAAGACAGCACAAAACAGCTCAAAGTTTCTATTTTATCGGGAACGGAAAGCAGTACAAGTACGACTGACCAAGAGGATGATTTCACGTCACAAACCCAAGTTATAACGGCGGTGACTCAAACCAAAACATTATCCACTGAAAGCATAGACTATGACTTACTTTCAAAGACTTGTGATAGATTTGGTGTCTCAGACAGAGCCGCGGCAGCTATTACCTCAGCAGTACTACATTCTTCTACAGCAGAAGTTATCGATAAAAATCGAATGCGACGAAAACGTGACCAGCTGAGGAAATCTGCCGTATTGCGAGCCAAGATCTCCGAGGTACCGGCTTTATACTTTGACGGAAGGAAAGATAAAACTTTGATTGTAACAAAAAAAGATAGGAAAACGTATAGAGAGACAATTTTTGAAGAACATATATCGTTAATTAAGGAACCGGATACGAAGTTTTTGGGATATATTGCACCGGATACTGGCACTTCAAAATGTATTGAAAAATGCATCAACGACTTCTTCCTAGAAGAAAATCTTCCAATGGACTCTTTGCTGGCAGTAGGGTGCGACGGAACGAATGTTAATATTGGCAAGTACGGAGGTATCATCAGACTCCTTGAAAAACGATTAAGCAAACCGTTACAATGGATCGTCTGCCTCCTTCATATGAACGAACTGCCCTTTCGTCACCTGTTTCACTATTTAGACGGCAAAACGTCAGGACCGCAAACACTGACGGGACCCATTGGAAAAAGTCTCGATGATTGTGAGAAGAGGCCTATTGTGCAATATCAACCTATTCCCACCGAGTTACCTGAGGTGTCTGCAGAAGATTTGAGCTCTGACCAAAAATATCTATACAGGATTGTATTAGCAGTAACAACAGGTGAATTTCCCACTGACTTGGCTAACAAATCGCCAGGGAAAATGTCACACGCCAGGTGGCTTACTCGGGCTAACAGAGTTATGCGGTTGTATGTTTCTACGGAATCTCCTTCACAAAATTTAGTGGTTCTTGCAACGTTCATCGTCAAGGCGTATGCACCAACCTGGTTTGTAATCAAAACTCACCCAACGTGTAAAGATGGAGCGAGACACTTCTATCAACTCGTAACTGCCACTAGATACTTACCTGCAAAACTTAAAGCCATAGTCGATCCTGTAATTCAAAGAAACAGTTATTTCGCTCTACCCTGAAAACCTTTTGCTGGCAATGCTTACTGATCCACAACAGCACATCCGGGAACTGGCCGCACGTCGCATTTTGAAGGCTCGCAGAAACAAAAGTAATAGGCTTCGACTCTTCCAAGTTCCTACCTTAAACTTCAACGCATCATCTTACACAGATCTTATTGAATGGAAGGATAATATTACAGAACCGCCAATATTAAAGTCGATACCCGACGAAGACTTTCAAATCTTCATCGAACAAAAAGGAGATGGAGACTTGCCTCTCTTACGTCTGCCTTGCCACTCTCAAGCTGTAGAAAGAGCAGTGAAGACCGTGACTGAGGCCTCAGCCAAGCTGACCAATAAAAGTGCGAGAGACGGTTTCATAAAAGCCCAAATTGAGTCTAGAAAGGCAATGCCAAAGTTCGAAAGTAAGAAGGATTTTCGTGCTAATTAAGCCATTTTCATGTTAATTAAGACCTCGTTATTTTTTCATATTAGGTTATTTAGTGCCATTTTTTTCTTGTAATACACAAATTCAACTAATAAACACGTATTTTGTTACGCAAAACATACAATAAAACCATTTTTACATACCAATATAAAAAAGAAAAATCTGCCTTTTTTTTCATATTTTACGATTTTTAAAGACAATCCGGAGGCTGAAGATGAAGTCCAATCGTAACCATATTTTATACTTGGTATTAATACACCACAAGGCACCTTTTTTGCAATAAGCCCGAAAGAAATAAGAACATTTATTTTTTTTCATACAAGAACGGCCCACCCTACTGTATAGTCTATGAATTCGATTACGATTTAGTCAAATGATGCGCTATCCACCCACTCTATTAGCTGGAATCGATGCGAGGGGCAAAAGGAAAATGCGAATTCACCACTTAACACGGTCGTGAAAGTCCAGCCGCGCGGCACTGTAACACTCTCGAATACGCCACAAGCATACTCTATTTCCCGCGCTCTTCTATCACTATGTTCTGCCTTCAGTCTTCTGTCTTCTATATTGACTTCAGGCTTCTATATGAGTCTTCGGGCTTGAGAGATTCACTGTACTGTTGCTTGAGGCTTCTTTCGGAGGCTTCTTTCTTCCGGAGATCTTCACTCTTCGGGATCTTTTCGGCGAATCCCTCGCGAATGTTTCGCTGGCGGAGTGTGGCGCATTCTTAAGTGATTCTGTGCAGGCGCGCAAGGGTACCGCACAAGAGAGAGTAATGCAAGCGTGCGAGCGGGACACACATATGTCTGTCTCGCTCGAATCTAATTCGAACTTTCTAGAATTTTCTAATAAGATTCTGACTAGATTCGACTATTCTTATTAGATCTTTACTATATTCTAATAGGAAAACTATTTACCAATTCTATTAACTATTTAGATCTCTCTCTCTGTGTGCGGGAATGATAAGACTTTCAAAACCATTTCTTTATTTCCATAATCAATCCTAATACAAATCGACTGTTCAAATACAAGCTATTTTCAGGCTATAATACATAAGTTTCATTATCATAGCGGCTATTAATTAATCAAATTCCAATCAAATTACAAAGATACGAACGATTAAGCAAACACTTTCTCAAGCTAATAAAAACTGTTATAAACTTCTTACAAACTAACACTTGTATAACTATTCACTATAAACACTATAAAAACACTATGAAACACTATTTTAAACGTTCTTAGCTCTTTAAGAGTCTTATAAAACACTATAACACTATCTATATACACTGTTTTAAGTTTATATAACTGTCTTTAAACTGTCTTATCGTCACTGTCCTGCACAGAAAGAGTGCGTGCTTCTATTGATAACTGGCCTCAACGTTTAAAGGACTGTATTACAGCCAATGGAGACCACTTCGAATAAGCTTTTTATATTTCTAATTGTTGTATATTTATGTATTAAACTAACACACTGTAAAAGTAAATAATGTTATTTGCAGTTAAAATATTGTTTTTTTCTTTATTACAATATTTATGGCAAGACTAGGTAAAACTTAAAGGCGAAGTACTATCTTCACTTGACGTTTATTAATTGTATGTGTGCTTTACATACAACACATACATACTCATTAAATAAATTGCCTTCCTTTGAATAAGTCGGGTAAAAAAGTTAACTGCTAAAAAAATTACGTCAATTTTCATCGACATTTTATAGATAACCAATTTCAAACCTAGCTGCATTAGTGTATGTGCATATCATTCGTAGCTACGAGCGCGGGTGCCGCCTTTTTTTTGCATGTGGACTACTAGTTGATTTGTTAGTGTTATAACGAAATTAATAGTGTGCGTGAGAAATATTCATATGTGTGCTATACTGTTTACTTTTATTGTTGTGTTAGTATAATTAGTGGGAGAAACTTGGAGACATCGGGACCGGAACAAATTAACGCGCAAGGCATATCTCTGTGTTTGTATGATCTGAGTACTTAACTTTTCAACAGAATTTCCTATACATACATAAAGAGCTAACGAATGCTTCACGGCTCAATGACCTTTCGTGAAGTCGTCTATACCTACCCATTGTGTTAATACCAGTGTAACCATACGTTGCGTAATGAATTCTTTAACTTTCTGTTAAGTTTACTCAGTAAATGATGAATACTTATTATTTATTTTAATATTTTCTCTTCATTTATGATCTCAAACAACGAAAAAACTATCACGTCCTCGAATTTCGAAAGTGACCCACCAGCAGGCGTGGTCGCTGACTGACATTTTAGGGGAGATCACAACTGAATTTTGGGGGGAGTTCCTGCAAGAGGTCCCGGGATCAAATCCCGGCGCCGGCGGATATTTGAGTGATGAGCACTGATATAAGCCGCCTAGTCATGGACGTTTAAGGTTTATTTTATTTATTTATTTATTTATTTAACATTTATTTATTTATTTATTATTTTTTTAATTTATTTTCAATCGACTTCCAAAAAAAGAAGGAGGTTCTCAATTCGTCTGTATGATTTTTTTTTTGTGTCTTTGTTACACGATATTTCGGACAATTATGAACTGATTTTGAAAATTGTTGTTTTATAGGATAGAGGATACTTCATGTTGGTCCCATTTAAATTTCATCGAAATCGGTTGAGTACTTCATTGAAAATTTCAAACTTTTCAAGAAATATGTATGATTTTGGAGAATGTTTGCGTTTATGACATTCTCAACTCAGCCAAAGTTTTGACGTGAATTTGGTTTTTTAATGCTGTGCATTCGTTGATTATCTAATAAAAATATGTATTTGTTGTATATCTATGTTTATATGTATATTTCTTAAGTTTACTATCCGTTTTCTAGTATTCATAACAGCTCTGTAAGAAAGATAAAAAAGTTTATAAAGAGGAAAGAAAAATATTCTTTAAGAAACTTAATTACGGTTAGAGAATGTCGTGTGGATGTCAGAAGCATTTACTGATGTGATTCCAGGGCTGACGTGCTCGTCGTTCCCGGGCCCCGGCAGCCAGCACACCGCAACATTCAACCCCATGCGGGAGTTCGTGCACCCTGTATACGACCAACACATCGACCAAGAGTTCAATAGGTACGTGGCGGTGGTTCTATGTATGATTGTTTATTGATTTGTTTGAGGTTTTGTAAGGAATTTCAATCTTTACTGTTACTTTAAATATTTGGTAAGTTATTTCAAAAGGCCATTCGTGAATAACGGAATAGGCAAGTCATTTTCAAAAGAAACTAAAACACTGTACTATGCTATTCAAATGAGAATAAGCACGTCAATGACCTCTATCTGTCAAAAGACACTTGAAATTTAAGGTCTACTAAAACTATTTTTTCAATAAAATTAGTAACTGTTTTATTCTGTTTATTAGAGTATTATATCTAATAGAAATTAAAAAATATACATTATTATTTAATTAGTTTTTAATCTTTATTTACACGCGAAAGTAAAAGGGATACATAGTGAAAAAGCGCGGAAGCCAACATTATACGACGACGATGACTATTTAGAAATTGAATTTTCATCATTAAGTGGAATGGAAGAAATTAAAAACGCGGAATAATTTTTCAATCGACTTCCAAAAAGATATTTCGGAATTTCTTATTTCATATAATAGAGGATATTTCATTGTGAAATTTATATGGTCCCATATAAATTTCATTAAAATCGGTTGAGTATTTCACTGAAAATTTCAAATTTTTGAAAAAATATGTGTGAATTCAGAGAATGTTTGCGTTGATGACATTATATTTCAGAAGTGAAGTCGGTTTCTTTAATGCTCTGCATTCGTTGATTATGTATCTTATCTTAATAATATTATAAATGTGAATGTTTTGATATATGGATGTTTGTTCCGGCAAAACGGCTCAACGGATGTTAATGAAATTTGTCATAGTAATAGAGTACAATCTGTTATAGCACATAGGCTACTTTTTATCCCAAAATTCCCGCGGGAATCGAAATTGCGCGGGTAAAACCGCGCGCAACAGTTGGTTGTAAATAGGTTCAATATTAAATTATATTGTTTTGCTTACTCTACCTAACTGGTTCGAATTGATAGCTATGAAGTCACAATATGGCGCTAAGCCAGTACTATTCTCATTTGTAACGCACAGTATACATATTAATATGTAAAGTTGCTTGTGTTACGTATCTTGATTTAAATGATTATAAGTTACGAGGTCTTTTTTTACAGGGGACGCATTTTAAATGAGAAGTTTTGGTTTAACTTTAGAGAATAATAATGCTTGAGCGCATGCTGCGTTGACGTTTTATTTTAGTTTATTTTTGCTTTATATCGTGAACTCATTAATAATTTACATTATAACGTAAAAAGAACAGTTACAGAGGGAAGACTTTTATTCTTATTTCTTGACTTTATTTCTTATTTCTCGCTAGTGAAAAATAGGTTTTTACAGTAAAATCCTAAAAAGTGAAATAACTCAAAAACTGTAAATTTTAGGAGGGGTGGTTCCGTAGTGAAAATGTTTCATAAAAATGTTTTATAACCTATCAACAGATGCGGGTCCAATAACAAATAACATATGTTTATCGGCTTTGATCATGTTGTGAACAAAGTGACCGAAAAATCGATATAATGAAAACAAATCGCAATGTCCAAAATTGAGCCTCCCTTTATTTATTTATACTTTATTGCACACAATTACAAAAGGGAAAAAAAAAATACAATGAAAAAACATACAGATAGGCGCAACAGGCGGCCTTATCGCTGTAAAGCGATCTCTACCAGACAACCTTGTATTTGAGTAAAGATAAAACTAGACAGATCAGTAGGTACTAATAAAGCACAAGTTCAACTACATTTTAACAATAAACATACTACAAATAAAAATAATATAATACATATTTATATATATATATATATATATATATATATAGATATTATACATACACATACCTTTAGTTTAGTTTAAATTTTTGTTGAAAATAATATTTATTACGATACAAAAACTGATTAGAGATTTATTCATTATTCACAGATTCAAAGGCAAGCACCGCAAAACATACGCCTCTGAAGTTGAACATGAAAAGAGGAAGCACATATTCTTGCAGAATTTCAGGTAAGTGACCCTGCAATAAAAAAATTATGGCTTGACATATGTGTGTATGTAAAGTTGTGAAAGAGCTAAAAATAACTAATCAGAATTGAAGTCGCAGCAGTGAGAGGTGATATGGCGAAGTCAATGTACACTCAGTAAAAAAAACTTTAGTATATACTAAATAAAAATTCATTTTAAGTTGCACAAACACAAAAAAAGGTATAAAATGTCTCAAAAATCTGTGCAAATAATCCGGAAGTATGCAAAATAAATTTATAAAAATGTGGTGACGAAATTTCGAATTTGTCACCTGGAAATATCCTATAGAATTATTTTTGTTATCAAAATTAGTTTAATAAAAATGTAAACAAATCAATCTAATAATTGAGATTAAATTGCTAAACTTAACAGGAACAACACTAAATGTTTATGGTTACTGTTCGGTTGATTTCGCATTCAATACTATAAGCGCAATGCAGCTGCTCGGCGTTAGAGGGCGTCGTTGGTGTACAAATGGAAACTTCTCGATGGAAAATTCACATCGATGTGAAATTCGGCGAAATTTTTTCACACTTTCACGTGGAATTTAAATCTTCACCGCAAACTTATTTTAGTCGAAAAAGCTTCAGGACATGAGATGGTTTTTAATCTTACCAGGGCACGCCAAATTTCCAAACCGATGGAGTCGAATTATCACGTCGGGGTCGCCAATACGGGAACTATTGTTATTGCGTGTTCTTGTTTTATAATCAAACAACGTTCCTGCTTTCCAATATCTTGTATTAATTCATTGAAATTATCTCATAACAATGCAAACTGACATTCATCGAAAGTGTAAAGAGAAACATAACATCTCTTCTATTCGAGAGTAAACTATAACAAATATTTACATAAAGTATATAATATAAGAAGTGACATTTTCGCCACGTATTCATAAATAAATATGTAAGTAAATTAATTAAAACAGACAATAAATTAAATAAACAGAAATGTAAATATATACCTAGAGAGTGTCACAAAAACAGTATTACGTATTACAGTATTACAGGTCCTACGGGTGCCCTATAGTAAACGGCACTATACCCCGTGTACAAATGAATAAATATTTAAACGATTTTGCATTCGTACATTTACAGGAATTCTAAGCTTCAACTTTCCTTGTACAGTCAGAAAACACTTTGCTTGTTTAAATTAACTTTAGAAACGGGATATTTACCATGTTTTTGATTTATTACCAGTACCGTCGTGATCATGGCGCTTGTAACAGTGCCGAAATATCGAGAACTCAAAATAAATCAAAAACATGGTAAATATCCCGTTTCTAAAGTTAATTTAAATGTTAATGACCATGCCAGTTTAAAAACTTATACTTTGCTTGTTGTTGTGAGGTCCGACTATTTGGTTTTAGTTAATAGGTATATTAATTAACTGATTTTATCTTAAATAAATGAAAAATGTGATAAATAAATATTACCCGACCAGGATTCGAACCTGGGACCTCTCCTTTGCCGGACGAGTGCTCTTCCACTGAGCTACCGGGGCCTGACGGTACGCCTCGAAATTACTTAACACATTTTTGTTTTTATGTTATATTGCTAACGTTAAAACAAAAATTATTTTATCTGTCGTGTATTCTGAGGTTTGTTATAAAATTTGAAATGTTAGCGAAAACGTTTCTTTTTGACTTCCGAATGTATTTGTTTTCCTAAGCCAAAAATGTTTTGGATTTTTTTTATGAATATTGTAAAAATAAATAAATAATAAATAAATAAATATTTCTGACACTCACACAACATTATCTAGCCCAAATTAAGTTTCTTAAAGAACTTGTGTTATGGATACTAGATAACTGATATACTTAAGAAATATATAAGCATACATATTGAATAAATACATATTTTTATTAGAATAAACTTAAATAAACATATAAACATCCATGACTTGACGGCTCATATCTGTGTTCATCACACAAATATCCGCCGCCGCCGGGATTCGAACCCAGGACCTCTGGCATAGAAGGCAATGTATGTTACCGCTATGTTACCGGCGGTAACTTACCGCTACACCAGCCGTCAAAAAACGCCAGCTCCATTATTTGCTATTATAAATTGGAATATCATTGATTTCCGTCATTTGGCGTCATGGGTAATACATTTTATATGTGGAGTGGTAGCTAGCCTGACAGCCTTGGCTCCTTCCACCAAGTAGGGGACGCCCGGTAAGTTGACGTTTATATCGCGACATGCCGCCACACGCGGTAGGGCTATTCTTAGCCGACCCAAGGCGGGGAAAAAATGGTTTTGTGCCGCGTGCCTTGTTCATGTTCAAAGTCAACCATAGAAGTGTTCCGCAATTGTATGAATTATGATTGTTATTTGAAGTACATCCAAACGCAAAAAACGCAACCTTTCTATAGTCCATTCAATATCGTGCATCGAATCCTAGTTCTAAAAAAATAGCAAATAATTGAACGGCAGTCGTTTAGAAATATCGAACATGCGTAAAACTCAGTTCTGCAAAAAAGGACAAGATTTGTAGAGTCTAAGATACACGAAATGTTATTATTTGGTTAGTATATCTGAAACTACTCGCTTTTGGCACTTGTCACTCGACCACCACCGGTCCATTTCAGCCTTTCAAGGTGTTTTACCAATGTGACTGGGGTCAAACCATTTGCGGATATTAATATCAGTCTCGGCCTTCACGAGGTTCTCGTCATGTGGGATAGTTAAAAACACAAAAATACGTAAGACGACGATCGGTCCATTAACACGATATTAGAGTTATTCCTTGTAGTAGTCCCTGGACTGGGAACTCTAGGGAGAACCCTGACTCCTGGTAATGAGCCAATGCCCGTAGCCGAGTACCCAGTTGTGGAATATATGCCGGGATGGTTGTCACTGCCCTCATTTTTGTTAACAATTATACAATAAAAAATAGTGTGATCTCGAGATCCTTTCCACCCCAACGGATCACGCTCCAAATAGTATAATCTAATCACGTTATCAGATTCGCCTTTATATAAATTTTAACCGTACAATGAATATTCGTTAAATAAAAATAATATTTTTTTAAAAATTAACCAAATGTCCAGGACCTCTTTGGAGGTACCAATTGAATAAAACCTATCCCGCCAAGGAAATGTTTGAAGTAAAAAAAAAAACTTTGTTTTTATTTAATTGTTTACAAATCAAATCTATACATATAATAAAATGGTAGGAAAGTCAAAACTGTACATTGAATATTTTTTTAAAAGAATACTTGGGGTATGATCTACAATCGAAACAGAAACAAAAAATATAGTTTTTAGAATTTTTGTCTGTTTGTCTGTTTGTCTTTCCGGGATAAACTCAAAAAGTACTGCATGGATTTACTTCAAATTTGGCATGAAGATAGTTAAGAAGTCGGGTCAACATATAGGCTACATATTATCACGCTAGCAGTGTTATAATCGTAGGTGCGTTTGGTGCTGCATAGCGTTCACGCAGACGACGTCGCGGGCAGCAGCTAGTATTTTATAAATTATTTTCTATTTTTATTATATCGATCCCTTATAACCAAGGACTGCATACCGGTATGAATTTCTGTACATTTTTTTTCTGTATGACGTCATACCGTTAAATTAGTTGTATTTAAAAATAACAGTACAGGAATTCATATTGAAATAATTCGTTTACCTTTTTTATTATTGTACCATAACCAATTTTTTTTTCAGTTAACTAATATTTTCCGGTATTAATATTAATATTGATATTAAAATTTAATTCTCAAATAACTGTAGAATGTTCGATAGTTTAGTTGAAGCCTATGAAGCGTAGGTACATATGCTGACCTATACATTTCGGTAGCGAAATTAAATCGGTTAAAATAGTTCTGTACTAAAAACATCTACAGAAATGAATCCGGTATACATTATTTGGGTACTGATTTAATAAATTTAGATTTTAATAACTTTTACAGGTATTGTGTTTGATGAAGCAGTACACTAATAAGGGTACTGAAATTTTACTAGTACTATTTTAAATTTTTATACCGATATATAACATAAACCTTACTACTAGTGTGGTTCATGAAATATAGAAAACCACTACGTATTTCGTATTTTTTTCACCCGGTATCACCTTTGTTAACAAAAAACTCTTTAATCCTGAAACGGAGTATAGTTGCTTTTCATAGATGGATATATTTAATTTAATGTAATTTAATTTTAGTTTTCACTTATTCGGAAAACTTATAGCCAGGTTTTCAAAATTATATTTGAGCTTTAGATAATACTATTTACAGAGTTTCCAATTATAGTTATATACCTCCTTAACTTATATTTGTAGATAAGTACTATAATTTAGTGTCTATATTTTGATCTATAATTTTGTGGCTATATTTTGGTCTATAATTTTATTTAAATTAACTTTAGAAACGGGATATTTACCATGTTTTTCATTTATTTTGAGTTCTCGATATTTCGGCACTGTTACAAGCGCCATGATCACGACGGTACTGAAGATGCGGGTAAGCGTGTTTTTATTCACGGGCAAACAAATCTGTCTACCCCGTAAATATCCCGTTTCTAAAGTTAATTTAAATGTTAATGACCATGCCAGTTTAAAAACTTATATTATAATTTTATTGTTTCGAGATCCGTAGTATTAATTTGATTGTATTGTATTCTAGATACATAAACTCTCAGAACCGCGCGCGCCGCTCGTTCTCGCTGGCTGTCAATCACCTCGCTGACAAGACCACGGAGGAACTGTCGTATCTTCGCGGACGGAGGTACAGCGCCGACAGATTACACGGTGAGATATACATACATACATTACTTCACGCCTGTATCCCCTATGGGGTAAGCAGAACACTAAAGGCTGTAAACCATCTGATGTCACGGAGAGAAAGACACTCCTTATTTTTAAGAACTAATCCTGGTCGGGTGATTTTATTTAGTATATATTTGATTCCGCGCTGGCCTGGAAGCAAAAGAAAAACATGTACCAGCTGTTCCTCTTCCCGGGCATACTGTAAAAGTCAGTTAAGGGACAGAGGTTTTATGGCGTGTTTTGAGCGCGATAGGCTGCCCCTCTGTCACTGAAAGTCTCTCACCATCATTGTAATACCTCCAAAGTCAAACGTGACATCAGGTGGTCTTAAAACCTCTGGTGTTCTGCCTACACTATAAGGGATACAGGTGTGAAGTTATGTATGTATATTTTCAGATCTTTAAGAATGATTGAACATTACTTAATGCAGGCTTGTCTCTGTCTACCCCAAAGGGAAACAGGCGTGAGGTTATGTGTGTATTAAATGCAAAAAAAAGAACATAAAAATATAACTCCTTATTTTTACAAGATTTGTATTTTCATATCGGTGACTAAACCACGTTTGACCTCACGATGCTAAGGGAAGATGAGTTTCAAGATTCGACGACCACTTTGGCGAAGGGGTAAACCTATCTGCCTCAGACGCCAGTGGTTGCGGGTTCGATTCCCGCCCGGAACAAGAAAAACAAAATGTTCCGGATCTGGGTGTTTATCTATATATGTATTTATATTCTAGGTTCCCCCCTAGTTCGCTACATGGTATCTCATAACACAAGCTTCGCTTACTTTGTGGCCACGCAGTTGGTGTGATTGTCTGGGGATTTTATTTTATTTATTTAAGATGACAACACGGGCTTAGGGAAAACGGGCTGCTCACAAAACATTGTCGGAGCACATCACAGACGGAGCGGTAATATTTGCCCTTTATTTGAAGGATGGTCTGACAGAGTCCCACCAAAAAGTATGGGTCTTTCGAATAACAGGCCTCTCACGACACGCTCATGAAGGTGCGGCAGGGCTGTTCTAGGCACGAGCAATAAACCTGCGTGCTCCGCGCCACTGAGCCTAATTCCACGTCGCATACAATTACCATAAAAACTGTAATAACCTTTGTTTTTCTGACCACTTTAGTCCTGGTTCGTTTAAGTGTCGTGTGAAAAGGTTTCTCATGGGTAGAGATGTACCACCTTAGTCTTCATGTTCACTTTCCATCAGGTGTCGAGGAAGACAAACGTCCCATCCTTACTTTATAGAAAAAAAACTTTGCAATCTTCATTACACCTTGGCAAATAATTCAATGCAGTAAACTGACGAAAATATCAAAAAGAAAAATAATGATACCAGTTAAAACTTCGTGGTGTAAGTACTGAGTGAGAATTATTGAAATTGAATGGTACTCTTTTATTCGTTTAGCATAATATTTAAAGCAATGTATAAATACGTGAATTTAGGTGTGCACTTTATTGTACTTTACATACATAACGTCACGCCTGTATCCCTTATGGGGTATGCAGAACACCAGAGGCTATAAAACCATCTGATGTCACATTTGATGGAGAGAGACTATTGTAGTGACAGGGAGTCAGCCTATCGCCCACAAAAACGCCTTTCAAACCTCTGTTCCTTAACTGACTTTTACAGTATGCCCGGGAAGACAAGCAGCTGGAACATTCTACGTTTTTCTTTCGCTCCCAGTCCAGCATGGAAGCAATTTACAGTAACATTAATGAAAATAATTAATATCCATACGTACCCTGTGCTTTAACCCCGTTACAGTAGAAGTAAAATTAGTTTTTAATATTTTCTAAAGTCAATGAAAAAGTAATGAGAAAATGAAGGTATAAAATATTTTGTGAGGGAAATTTTTTTTTTCTCAACTTGACGTATAAAAAAATCATGCGTTCACTATAACCGCATCACAATTTTTTGTCATGTGGGCATATGGAACTGTCACTTTACTGCATTGAATTATTTTCAGGGTTTAGCATTTAAACTATAATATCTTTTGTAAGTAAAATACAGAAACGCTGGACTGGGAGCGAAAGAAAAATATAGAACTTGCCAGCTGCTTCTCTTCTTGGGCATACTGTAAAAGTCAGTTACGGGACAGAGGTTTTATTGGACATATTTTTGTGGGCGATAGGCTGACTCCCTGTCAGTGCAATAGTCTCTCTCCATCATTATAATGCCTCTAAAGTTGTCAAACGTGACATCAGATGGTTTTGTAACCTCTGGTGTTCTGCCTACCCCATGAGGGATACAGGCGTGAAGTTATGTATGTATGTAGTAAAATACTTTAACCGGATTTATCCCGAACATTCCATGTCTTAACCGTCCTATGACCACGCTAAAAATGTTTTATTAAAGATTATGAAGACTCAAGGCAATATATTTGTGTTTCCAGGACTGCCGTTCCCGTACCCTCAGGAGATCGTCGATGAGATGAGCGTAAAGGTGCCCAGTGAGTTCGACTGGAGGATCCTGGGAGCTGTCACTCCTGTCAAAGGTAGCCATCTTTCAACTGACTTACGCCCGGCCTCAGTAACTTACCAAAAAGTTAAAGTAAAAATAGAAATTCCTATACTGTCTTGAGCTGAAGTGAAAGATTTGACACGATACCGTGTAGGAATTTCTATCTTTACTGGTATTTTTTTTGGTAAAATTGAAAACTTACTTAAATTACATTTTCAGAAACGTACTTATGTTTTTTCTGTTTTCACAGATTTTTCAAGTTTTATAAAGTATTTATGTAACAGATTTTGATAAAATTTATTTCGGAACACCTCTGAAGTATCTTCTATCAAGCGGAAGTCATGCCAGTACAGATCTAGTTCCTGGTAAACCAAATCTAGTCCTGCTGTGTGGTCTCTGTAACACAACTTATACAGGGTGTTTGAAATGTAAAACTCGAATTTAATTTCATCTAGACATTACGTTTTAGAAATATTGGTATTGAACTGCAAATTAAAAATAAAAACATTCAATTTCACTTAGTACTGTTGTGTGTAGAAATGTTTAAACAAAATAATATAAGAAATCCAAAAACTTCTTTCTACACTGAACTGGACCATAGTTAATATTGCTTTTTATCTTTTTGTGTGACGGCATTTGTATCAGGCCTGAAACGATGCTAAGTCTTAACACAAACACCCTGTATGTAAAAGCTTACATTGGTGCTACATAATTAGTGTGTCAATTTAGATATTTCCTAACGAATTCCAAAAGGGGGAGTTCTCAATTCGTGTGTATCTGTTTTTTTCTCTTTTTTGTGTCTTACACGATTTTACGGACAATACAGTGTGGAAAAAAAATAGTGGCCCTGGAGGGAAACTACCTTAAATCCTATAGTGAGCTTATTTTACTTTAAGGAAACATTCCTTTATTTTTAAAAAGAAACAAAACTGCATTCAAAGAATTTCTAAAATTCGCTTGTAACTCCCGCGGGACTCGAACCAGCAAAAAATTGAAAAAATAAAGATTCGTTATTTTACTATACTAATCGATAGGATAATTGTTCAGGATAAAATTTCTCTAACAAACATTTGGTCTTTAAAATAAAAAGACAACGTGAAATCTTAAAATTTATTTTATTTTATTATCAATTTGTTACACTTTAATAATTTAACTGATAAATTGTTCGAAATGAGCCCCCTCGTTCCGGATACACAAATTTAGTCTTCGTTGAAATTAATTTCGTGTAGCCTTCAGCAAAGTGTTGTGGTGTATGCCCCTAATCACATTTTTTACTGCGACCCTTAGCTCTTGTACAGTCTCATAACACGTTTTATAAATAATATTTTTTATGTGACCCCATAAAAAGTAGTCTAGAGGCATCAGGTCTGGACTTCTTGCAGGCCATCTAATCGTCCCGTTTGTACCTATCCAGACACGTCATGATCACACAATTACGTAATAGAAGCAATACTAAATAAAATCGATAAAAATGTTCGAAATATTCGTTCGAATTTTAAAATTGCTGTCCTGCATTGTAAACAAATTCAAACGTTCCATTTTAAAACTTTTTGTCAAAACGCCTCGTATCGTGTGAGAAGTAATATCGTGTAAGAAGTGCATAGAGATATTATTACCATTAAACGATTTTCTTGTAGAATTCTTCAACAAGGTACTTAGAAATAAATTAATTAGCAAGCTTGTACTTCATACTAATGAATTGATTTTCATTCGTTGAATGTTAGAGAGATAAGAGAATTATAACGTGTCTTTTACTTGTTGAAAGTGAACCGTACTAGGTAATGTATGTAAACTTATGTAGTTATTTTTCATGAATATCTTGTACGACAGACGAGCTAAGACCAAATGTTTGTTAGAGAAATTTTATCGTGAACAATACTCCTATGGATTAGTATAGTAAAATAACGAATCTTTATTTTTTTTTAATTTTTACTGGTTTGAGTCCCGGGTGTTACAAGAAAATTTAAGAAAATCTTTGAATGCAGTTTTGTTTCTTTTTAAAAATAAAGGAATGTTTCCTTAAAGTAAAATAAGCTAACTATAGGATTTAAGGCAGTTTCCCTCCAGGGCCACTATTTTTTTTCCACACTGTATATGAATCTATTTTGAATATTCCTGTTTCATATTGAGGACAACATTTTCATGTTATAAGTTATCTTTAAAACGTAAATGTTAAATCCAATTTATTTATCGATTCCAATTTAAAAAAATATACAGTCTGTCCGGTCATGACCTAGCGATAATTTAAGGTTACAAAATATACCTAATTTCATCGACAAAAACACCCATATATGGGGGTCTACCTCCCCTCCTGTCAGAATGGCCGCCATTTAATTTTTTTTTATTCTTGTAGATACCTCTGCTTAATGCCAATTTCTCTGGACAGAAAGGTCCTTCAGATGTAAGAAAAATGTTATTTTAAAGGTAGAAATAGCAACTATCAAATAAAAATAAACATTATGGAAAATTGTCTCTACAAAATATCTTAAAACATTTACAATACTAATTCAAGTGAAAAAAATTGACTGTTTTTTTTATTTTGCTTAACATATTTCAAAAACTAGCACATTGATACTAACTTTTTTAATACTGCCCTAATACTTAAGGATATTACTTAAAAATTGACGTTAAAATTATTGTTGTTAATTGCATAACTCGAGAGTTAGGGCTGTTGGAATATGACCCTTTTGTGAGGGTCCCAAACCCATGTAGAGCTACCTGATACATTGAATAGGGTTTATGTGACAAGGACGGAAAATGATTTGTATTGTTAGAGCGGTGAATAAGTAGGTCCAAAAATCATGTTATTTCTTTGCGGATGACATAAGATCCGACACAGCCTTAATATCAAGGGCCACACAACAAATGGCTGTAAGGTCAGTGACCTGTATACAGAATAGAGGTAGATATTTTGAACAATTTTTAAATTAATAATAATATGTAATGCCATTAAAAGTTTTTTAAAAGTTATAGTATATTTTTATTTAATCCATTATCGAAAATTAATAGCGCTCTACATTCATGATCCTCGCAAAAGGGTCATGTTCAAACAGCCCTAACTCTCGAGTTATGCAATTAACAACAATAATTTTAACGTCAATTTGTAAGTAATATCCTTAAGTATTAGGACAGTATTAAAAAAAGTAAAATTAAAAATTTTAAAAACCCCCCGACACAAAAAAAGACCTTAAAAACTAACAAATAATATTTTAAACCTATTCTAATTATTATCGTCCCATATATAATTGACTGTAAGACTTGTACTTTAAAATATTTTTATTTTCCGAGCTTCGTCGCCGCGTCGGGGACCGCTCAAGTATATAAAGTATTAAGCCAACAACAGCTAATTTATTATTACATTTAGGTATGAGCGATCTTAAGTTTCATGCATAGTCTACGCTCTACGTAATGCCGCGCGCGGCAAGCTCGGTGTGCGGCTTGCGGCACGGGGGTGGGCGGCACCAAGTGCGGCGACCCGAGCGGGCAGACACGTGAGGGCAGACGACGTTGACGGTTGTGTCCATTTTACGAATTTTTCGGAGTGAATTCTTTTGATGCAATCTGCAACTGACAACTGTTTTTCTCACTTAGCGGTCCCCCGACGCGGCGACGACGCTCGGAAAATAAAAATATTTTAAAGTACAAGTCTTACAGTCAATTATATATGGGACGATAATAATTAGAATAGGTTTAAAATATTATTTGTTAGTTTTTAAGGTCTTTTTTTGTGTCGGGGGGTTTTTAAAATTTTTAATTTTACTTTTATTTTGTACTTTTTAAATTAGGTTTTAATATTAGGAAGATGGTAGTCAGATCCCCTCATCAACAATAAGAGAGCTGATGATCTTCAAACGGCTGATTAGGTCATTGTAACCTTACCATACACTTTCAATTTCATTGAAGTAATACGGCACCAAATTTCGAATCAATACGACATATGGAAGCTATTCAGATCCCCTCATCAACTATTAGAGAGCTGATGATCTTCAATTGGCTGATCAGGTCATGGTTACCTTACCATATACTTTTAATATCATTGTTGTAATACGGCACCAAATTTCGAATCGATACGACATATGGAAGTTAGTCAGATCCCCTCATCAACTATTAGAGAGCTGATGACCTTCAAACGGCTGATCAGGTCATGGTTCCCTTACCATATACTTTCAATATAATTTTAGTAATACGGCACCAAATTTCGAATCAATACGACATATGGAAGCTATTCAGAACCCCTCATCAACTATTAGAGAGCTGATGATCTTCAATTGGCTGATCAGGTCATGGTTACCTTACCATATACTTTTAATATCATTGTTGTAATACGGCACCAAATTTCGAATCGATACGACATATGGAAGTTAGTCAGATCCCCTCATCAACTATTAGAGAGCTGATGACCTTCAAACGGCTGATCAGGTCATGGTTACCTTACCATATACTATCAATATCATTGTTGTAATACGGCACCAAATTTCGAATCGATACGACATATGGAATTTAGTCAGATCCCCTCATCAACTGTTAGAGAGCTGATGACCTTCAAACGGCTGATCAGGTCATGGTTACCTTACCATATACTTTCAATATAATTGAAGCAATACGGTACCAAATTTCGCATCGAAAGGACATATGGAAGGTAGTCAGATCCCCTCATCAACTAGAAAAGAGCTGATGATCTTCAAACGGCTGAACAGATTTTCATGAAACATGGCTAAGAACACTCGGGATAAAATTATCTATAACACAAAAAAAACTAAACGAAAATCGGTTCATCCGTTTGGGCGCTACGATGCCACAGACAGATACACAGATACACAGACACGTTAAACTTATAACACCCCTCTCGTTTTGCATCGGGGGTTAAAAAGTTAGTGTTAATGTGCTAGTTTTTGAAATATGTTAAGAAAAATAAAAAAAACAGTCAGTTTTTTTCATTTGAAATAGCATTGTAAATGTTTTAAGATATTTTGTAAGGACAATTTTCCATAATGTTTATTTTGATTTGATAGTTGCTATTTCTACCTTTAAAATAACATTTTTCTTACATCTGTAGGACCTTTCTGTCCAGAGAAATCGGCATGTTTCAGCAGAGGTATCTACAAGAATAAAAAAAAATTAAATGGCGGCCATTCCGACAGGAGTGGAGGTAGACCCCCATATATGGGTGTTTTTGTCGATGAAATTAGGTATATTTTGTAACCTTAAATTATCGCTAGGTCGTGACCGGACACACTGTATATGACGCAAATTTTAGTGTTTATTCGATTTGGAAAAAAAAATACTCTTAAAAAATCACCCGTTACTATCACAGTTGTAAATTCTTCAATACTAAGCTATCAACCGTCAGTGTTTAGACGCGTCTGCGCGTTTAGCCCTCCTAGTCGTAACTTTTTCATTTGCCAGAATCAAATAGTTCAAACTTCCTTTACCATCATACCAAACGAACCTCATCGCGTGGCGAACAACTAGTTAATTTTCATCATGACTTCTATATCACCGTGGCTCTGTGTTCAGCTACGGCGGCGCGAGAATTTCTTTCTTCGAGTTCCAGCCTTGCTCCACGATCACATTATTGGTGTGACAATATAGATATTTTATCAACGGACTTCAAAAAAACGGACTTCGCTGTATTTTTTTTATGTTTGTTGCCTCATAATTTTTGACTGGGTGAACCGATTTTGATGATTCTTTTTTCATATGATGTAGAGGACACTTCAGGGTTGTTCCTATATGTATATCGATTGAGTACTTCGGCTAAAGTTTTGACGTGAAGTCGGTTTTTTAGTGAATTTTAATAGTTAAACATAATGTAATTTTTTTGTAATAGACCAGTCGGTGTGCGGCTCGTGCTGGTCGTTCGGCACGGTGGGCGCAGTGGAGGGCGCGCTGTTCCTCAGCAACGGCGGCACCTTAGTCCGGCTCAGCCAGCAAGCGCTCGTCGACTGCTCGTGGGGGTGAGTTCCTCAGCAACGGCGGCACCTTAGTCCGGCTCAGCCAGCAAGCGCTCGTCGACTGCTCGTGGGGGTGAGTTCCTCAGCAACGGCGGCACCTTAGTCCGGCTCAGCCAGCAAGCGCTCGTCGACTGCTCGTGGGGGTGAGTTCCTCAGCAACGGCGGCACCTTAGTCCGGCTCAGCCAGCAAGCGCTCGTCGACTGCTCGTGGGGGTGAGTTCCTCAGCAACGGCGGCACCTTAGTCCGGCTCAGCCAGCAAGCGCTCGTCGACTGCTCGTGGGGGTGAGTTCCTCAGCAACGGCGGCACCTTAGTCCGGCTCAGCCAGCAAGCGCTCGTCGACTGCTCGTGGGGGTGAGTTCCTCAGCAACGGCGGCACCTTAGTCCGGCTCAGCCAGCAAGCGCTCGTCGACTGCTCGTGGGGGTGAGTTCCTCAGCAACGGCGGCACCTTAGTCCGGCTCAGCCAGCAAGCGCTCGTCGACTGCTCGTGGGGGTGAGTTCCTCAGCAACGGCGGCACCTTAGTCCGGCTCAGCCAGCAAGCGCTCGTCGACTGCTCGTGGGGGTGAGTTCCTCAGCAACGGCGGCACCTTAGTCCGGCTCAGCCAGCAAGCGCTCGTCGACTGCTCGTGGGGGTGAGTTCCTCAGCAACGGCGGCACCTTAGTCCGGCTCAGCCAGCAAGCGCTCGTCGACTGCTCGTGGGGGTGAGTTCCTCAGCAACGGCGGCACCTTAGTCCGGCTCAGCCAGCAAGCGCTCGTCGACTGCTCGTGGGGGTGAGTTCCTCAGCAACGGCGGCACCTTAGTCCGGCTCAGCCAGCAAGCGCTCGTCGACTGCTCGTGGGGGTGAGTTCCTCAGCAACGGCGGCACCTTAGTCCGGCTCAGCCAGCAAGCGCTCGTCGACTGCTCGTGGGGGTGAGTTCCTCAGCAACGGCGGCACCTTAGTCCGGCTCAGCCAGCAAGCGCTCGTCGACTGCTCGTGGGGGTGAGTTCCTCAGCAACGGCGGCACCTTAGTCCGGCTCAGCCAGCAAGCGCTCGTCGACTGCTCGTGGGGGTGAGTTCCTCAGCAACGGCGGCACCTTAGTCCGGCTCAGCCAGCAAGCGCT
The DNA here is from genome assembly GCA_944452665.1 of Stenoptilia bipunctidactyla. NCBI lineage: Eukaryota > Metazoa > Arthropoda > Insecta > Lepidoptera > Pterophoridae > Stenoptilia > Stenoptilia bipunctidactyla. The sequence continues at coordinate 21,935 of OX101741.1, read as the reverse complement.
CGTCGACTGCTCGTGGGGGTGAGTTCCTCAGCAACGGCGGCACCTTAGTCCGGCTCAGCCAGCAAGCGCTCGTCGACTGCTCGTGGGGGTGAGTTCCTCAGCAACGGCGGCACCTTAGTCCGGCTCAGCCAGCAAGCGCTCGTCGACTGCTCGTGGGGGTGAGTTCCTCAGCAACGGCGGCACCTTAGTCCGGCTCAGCCAGCAAGCGCTCGTCGACTGCTCGTGGGGGTGAGTTCCTCAGCAACGGCGGCACCTTAGTCCGGCTCAGCCAGCAAGCGCTCGTCGACTGCTCGTGGGGGTGAGTTCCTCAGCAACGGCGGCACCTTAGTCCGGCTCAGCCAGCAAGCGCTCGTCGACTGCTCGTGGGGGTGAGTTCCTCAGCAACGGCGGCACCTTAGTCCGGCTCAGCCAGCAAGCGCTCGTCGACTGCTCGTGGGGGTGAGTTCCTCAGCAACGGCGGCACCTTAGTCCGGCTCAGCCAGCAAGCGCTCGTCGACTGCTCGTGGGGGTGAGTTCCTCAGCAACGGCGGCACCTTAGTCCGGCTCAGCCAGCAAGCGCTCGTCGACTGCTCGTGGGGGTGAGTTCCTCAGCAACGGCGGCACCTTAGTCCGGCTCAGCCAGCAAGCGCTCGTCGACTGCTCGTGGGGGTGAGTTCCTCAGCAACGGCGGCACCTTAGTCCGGCTCAGCCAGCAAGCGCTCGTCGACTGCTCGTGGGGGTGAGTTCCTCAGCAACGGCGGCACCTTAGTCCGGCTCAGCCAGCAAGCGCTCGTCGACTGCTCGTGGGGGTGAGTTCCTCAGCAACGGCGGCACCTTAGTCCGGCTCAGCCAGCAAGCGCTCGTCGACTGCTCGTGGGGGTGAGTTCCTCAGCAACGGCGGCACCTTAGTCCGGCTCAGCCAGCAAGCGCTCGTCGACTGCTCGTGGGGGTGAGTTCCTCAGCAACGGCGGCACCTTAGTCCGGCTCAGCCAGCAAGCGCTCGTCGACTGCTCGTGGGGGTGAGTTCCTCAGCAACGGCGGCACCTTAGTCCGGCTCAGCCAGCAAGCGCTCGTCGACTGCTCGTGGGGGTGAGTTCCTCAGCAACGGCGGCACCTTAGTCCGGCTCAGCCAGCAAGCGCTCGTCGACTGCTCGTGGGGGTGAGTTCCTCAGCAACGGCGGCACCTTAGTCCGGCTCAGCCAGCAAGCGCTCGTCGACTGCTCGTGGGGGTGAGTTCCTCAGCAACGGCGGCACCTTAGTCCGGCTCAGCCAGCAAGCGCTCGTCGACTGCTCGTGGGGGTGAGTTCCTCAGCAACGGCGGCACCTTAGTCCGGCTCAGCCAGCAAGCGCTCGTCGACTGCTCGTGGGGGTGAGTTCCTCAGCAACGGCGGCACCTTAGTCCGGCTCAGCCAGCAAGCGCTCGTCGACTGCTCGTGGGGGTGAGTTCCTCAGCAACGGCGGCACCTTAGTCCGGCTCAGCCAGCAAGCGCTCGTCGACTGCTCGTGGGGGTGAGTTCCTCAGCAACGGCGGCACCTTAGTCCGGCTCAGCCAGCAAGCGCTCGTCGACTGCTCGTGGGGGTGAGTTCCTCAGCAACGGCGGCACCTTAGTCCGGCTCAGCCAGCAAGCGCTCGTCGACTGCTCGTGGGGGTGAGTTCCTCAGCAACGGCGGCACCTTAGTCCGGCTCAGCCAGCAAGCGCTCGTCGACTGCTCGTGGGGGTGAGTTCCTCAGCAACGGCGGCACCTTAGTCCGGCTCAGCCAGCAAGCGCTCGTCGACTGCTCGTGGGGGTGAGTTCCTCAGCAACGGCGGCACCTTAGTCCGGCTCAGCCAGCAAGCGCTCGTCGACTGCTCGTGGGGGTGAGTTCCTCAGCAACGGCGGCACCTTAGTCCGGCTCAGCCAGCAAGCGCTCGTCGACTGCTCGTGGGGGTGAGTTCCTCAGCAACGGCGGCACCTTAGTCCGGCTCAGCCAGCAAGCGCTCGTCGACTGCTCGTGGGGGTGAGTTCCTCAGCAACGGCGGCACCTTAGTCCGGCTCAGCCAGCAAGCGCTCGTCGACTGCTCGTGGGGGTGAGTTCCTCAGCAACGGCGGCACCTTAGTCCGGCTCAGCCAGCAAGCGCTCGTCGACTGCTCGTGGGGGTGAGTTCCTCAGCAACGGCGGCACCTTAGTCCGGCTCAGCCAGCAAGCGCTCGTCGACTGCTCGTGGGGGTGAGTTCCTCAGCAACGGCGGCACCTTAGTCCGGCTCAGCCAGCAAGCGCTCGTCGACTGCTCGTGGGGGTGAGTTCCTCAGCAACGGCGGCACCTTAGTCCGGCTCAGCCAGCAAGCGCTCGTCGACTGCTCGTGGGGGTGAGTTCCTCAGCAACGGCGGCACCTTAGTCCGGCTCAGCCAGCAAGCGCTCGTCGACTGCTCGTGGGGGTGAGTTCCTCAGCAACGGCGGCACCTTAGTCCGGCTCAGCCAGCAAGCGCTCGTCGACTGCTCGTGGGGGTGAGTTCCTCAGCAACGGCGGCACCTTAGTCCGGCTCAGCCAGCAAGCGCTCGTCGACTGCTCGTGGGGGTGAGTTCCTCAGCAACGGCGGCACCTTAGTCCGGCTCAGCCAGCAAGCGCTCGTCGACTGCTCGTGGGGGTGAGTTCCTCAGCAACGGCGGCACCTTAGTCCGGCTCAGCCAGCAAGCGCTCGTCGACTGCTCGTGGGGGTGAGTTCCTCAGCAACGGCGGCACCTTAGTCCGGCTCAGCCAGCAAGCGCTCGTCGACTGCTCGTGGGGGTGAGTTCCTCAGCAACGGCGGCACCTTAGTCCGGCTCAGCCAGCAAGCGCTCGTCGACTGCTCGTGGGGGTGAGTTCCTCAGCAACGGCGGCACCTTAGTCCGGCTCAGCCAGCAAGCGCTCGTCGACTGCTCGTGGGGGTGAGTTCCTCAGCAACGGCGGCACCTTAGTCCGGCTCAGCCAGCAAGCGCTCGTCGACTGCTCGTGGGGGTGAGTTCCTCAGCAACGGCGGCACCTTAGTCCGGCTCAGCCAGCAAGCGCTCGTCGACTGCTCGTGGGGGTGAGTTCCTCAGCAACGGCGGCACCTTAGTCCGGCTCAGCCAGCAAGCGCTCGTCGACTGCTCGTGGGGGTGAGTTCCTCAGCAACGGCGGCACCTTAGTCCGGCTCAGCCAGCAAGCGCTCGTCGACTGCTCGTGGGGGTGAGTTCCTCAGCAACGGCGGCACCTTAGTCCGGCTCAGCCAGCAAGCGCTCGTCGACTGCTCGTGGGGGTGAGTTCCTCAGCAACGGCGGCACCTTAGTCCGGCTCAGCCAGCAAGCGCTCGTCGACTGCTCGTGGGGGTGAGTTCCTCAGCAACGGCGGCACCTTAGTCCGGCTCAGCCAGCAAGCGCTCGTCGACTGCTCGTGGGGGTGAGTTCCTCAGCAACGGCGGCACCTTAGTCCGGCTCAGCCAGCAAGCGCTCGTCGACTGCTCGTGGGGGTGAGTTCCTCAGCAACGGCGGCACCTTAGTCCGGCTCAGCCAGCAAGCGCTCGTCGACTGCTCGTGGGGGTGAGTTCCTCAGCAACGGCGGCACCTTAGTCCGGCTCAGCCAGCAAGCGCTCGTCGACTGCTCGTGGGGGTGAGTTCCTCAGCAACGGCGGCACCTTAGTCCGGCTCAGCCAGCAAGCGCTCGTCGACTGCTCGTGGGGGTGAGTTCCTCAGCAACGGCGGCACCTTAGTCCGGCTCAGCCAGCAAGCGCTCGTCGACTGCTCGTGGGGGTGAGTTCCTCAGCAACGGCGGCACCTTAGTCCGGCTCAGCCAGCAAGCGCTCGTCGACTGCTCGTGGGGGTGAGTTCCTCAGCAACGGCGGCACCTTAGTCCGGCTCAGCCAGCAAGCGCTCGTCGACTGCTCGTGGGGGTGAGTTCCTCAGCAACGGCGGCACCTTAGTCCGGCTCAGCCAGCAAGCGCTCGTCGACTGCTCGTGGGGGTGAGTTCCTCAGCAACGGCGGCACTCTGGTGCGGCTCAGCCAGCAAGCGCTTAAAATGCTTAATTACTCTTAAATAAATAAAAAATGTATTAAATAAAAATCACCCGACTATGACTCGAGCCTGGTCGGGTGATTTCTTTCGAATGTGATTCTTTTGAAATTTTTTCCGAAATTGTTTTCAAGTGGTTTTAGCTTTTTTTTTTTTTAAAGCTGTAAAACTATACCATTAGATGGAGCTACGTTAGCAATATAACGTAAAAACAAAAATGTGTTTAGTAATTTCAGTGGGAGAGCACTCGTCCGGCGAACGAGAGGTCCCAGGTTCGAGTCCTCGTCGGGTGATTTTTATTTAACACATTTTTCATTTATTTATATGTTTACTTTTACTTTAACTTTTTGGTAAGTTGTTGAGATCGGCCGCAAGTAAATAATATTGCCAAGCCATCGCCAAATGCACTGCTTTAGTTTTACTTTATTTTTTATTTAGTTTCAAATGTGTGTGCATGCTTTTGGGCGCATTTGGTCCCATTTGCGGTCAGTCCGGACCAATCTCGAATCGGACTCATAGCGAATGGTGTGATTTGGACTAACCGTAAATTAGACCAAAGGCGCCTAAAGGATGTGCATGTAGGTAGTACCTCAATAAACGACTCTTACCTATTTATTTATGTATTTAAGAACGATACGCCATGAGCTCAATTTGACATTACACAAATGTTATGTCAAACCCGACTTCATCTGACCTGATGGCAAGTAACGCTGTCGAAGTTGACAGCGCATGGGCTTAGGCTCTTCATAAAACACTGCCGGAACACATCGCCTCATGTCGAGGTGTTCTCGCTAGCCAGGTGAACCCTGAAGAGGTCCTACCCCAGGCGAGAGCCGCTCCCGTTCGTCGCACTACACTCATCGATCAATCGCCGATCGATGGCAGACTGGATTAGTCGATGTCGGTCTAGTTGTTTGAGCAGACGCGCGATTCGAAACAAACTAATAGAATATAGTCGGGGCTGCTCGATCAATGTCGATCGGTTGGTTAGTCGAACGGTATCCGTCGATCATTTAAAGCTACCAGACGACCATTATGTTGGGGTAAACATATCTGCCTCAGACGCCAGTGGTTGCGGGTTCGATCCCCGCACGGAACCAGAAAAAAAAATGTTCCGTGTCTGGGTGTTTATCTATTTATGTATTTATATTCTAGGTTCCCCCCTAGTTCGCTATATGGTATCCCATAACACAAGCTATGCTTACTTTGGGGCCATGTAGTTGGTGTGATTTTCTGGGGATTTTATTTATTTATTACCTGACTGATCGCTCGATGTACTTGATCGACGATCGTGTTACCACCGATACAGGGTCGGTAGGGCTATTGTAAGCCGTCCTCACAAGGCCAAGCATGATTGATGTTAATGTTATGTCGCCGCGCAGCTACGGCAACAACGGCTGCGACGGCGGCGAGGACTTCCGCGCCTACCAGTGGATCATGAAGCACGGCCTGCCCACCGAGGAGGACTACGGCGGCTACCTCGGACAGGTCAGCTCCTTCATTATTACACTATTGTTATTGCAAAAATACTGTGAGAGTGGATGGATATTTATGTACGAATGTGCAGGGCACGGAGGAAATATATAGAGGAGCTGCCCTATACAGTTTTCTCTAGGGACTCAAGTGAAGCCTACGCGCGGGGTGCGGGAGGGGTAAGCGGTGGGTTATGGCCAATCATAGCCAAACAGGCGATGGCATTAGTCACCTAGTAGCGAGTAGTAAAAACCGGTTGAAACATAAGGTTAAAATATTCACATGATCATCAAAAAAGTTCAGCTATACTTTACTAGGTGGCTCTAGTTTTTTAATGAAATTTCATACGTTCCAAATCTGTCAGAAAAAAACCGCGAAAAAGTATTTTCTACTTGACGCTAGATAGCGTAACATTTTTTCGCGGCATAAAAATCACCTAGGCAACAAATAACAATCTGGAATTTTGGACATAAATAATTGGAAAACAAACAATTTGTAAAAAATAATTATGAATGAAATTATCTTCGTGGTAAGTTAATTTTATTTGGATTGTCAATGTAATTCCTTTATCAAAGTATAGAAAACTAAATTTTACATCGAGAAACAATGGAGGATTTAATTTTTTTTAAATATATACGGGTGTACATACTTCACAAAAGTCAGCGACGAACTGACGCCAGTACCTCTAGCGCGGAATAGCTTGAACTAAAGACTGTGACGTCAGGACAACCCAAGTTGTAGCTGTGCATCTTTGCTTACAGCAGCTCTACTACATAATATCTGCTTTGTGGTGCAGGGTGAGTGAAAAATTTGAGATATTTAAGGAGAGCACTCTGTACTCGATTCTGATTATAGTTATTTAATAAAAGTAGGTACTGAATTTTTCAGCAGAATAAATAAATAAAAAGTTTGACCAGGTCGACGACCGTTCGTAAAGTAGTCTATATCTACATACCTACGTGTTCTGTGTTGATAGCGCCGCGCGCACGTCCGTGGTAAGTAGGTACCAGTACTTCTTTAACTATAGTTGAAGTTTACTCAGTAAATTAATATTAATATTATTTCTTCTCTTCATGTATGATCTTAAATTATCACGACCTCGAATTTCGAAAGCGACTGACCAGTCACCGTGCAAAATCTTAATATTAAAACTGTTCCTTTACTGAGTGGCTGACAGACAGACAAAGAACAGCCATAACTACTAGCCGTACAGAGCTGAAATTTGGCATATACAATCCTTAGGGGTTGTGGGGGAACACTAAGTAAGGAATTCCAGAAATTCCCTCGGGACCAAACTGTACGAGCCCTTCAATGTCTTTATACCCCGGCCTTTGTTTGCCTTAATATCGACGTATCCAGTGAAATCCACTCCAGTATGCGTGAATGGACGGGATGGTGTCACTCGGGGTCCAGGTAAGTTAGCCATGATCTGTTGAGCATTTTGAGGGTTGTGACGTCTACATTTGACGCATTCACGAAGCCGTTTTTTAACTACTCTATTCCCAGATAATATCCAGTAACGATAGCGAACATATGCTAATGTCAGGGTCGCACCGCCATGTATGGTACCTTTATGTGCTTCGTCAATGATTAACCGTGTCAAGTGGGAATCTTGGGGCAGTAGTATAGGATGTTTTTTGCCATACGCCAAGTTTGAATGCTGTAATCTCCCGCCAACTCTCAAAATTCCACATTTATCAATGAATGGATTCAATGTCAATAGCTTATCTTTACTTGAAATTTTGTTCTTATTTAAAAGTCTAATAATAGTATCACTAAAATATTGCGCTTGTACATGTTTAATTAAAGTATTCCGAGCCACCCACATTTCATCAGCTGTCAGGTATTTATTATTGTTATTGTTTCGTCGCGTGCGCTGTATGAAACGTGAAACCCAACATATGATTCTTATTACTCGAGTTATCGTACTGTTATTATTTAATAGCTCTATTATAAATGAATCTTTAATTAATTGGATTGCACATGACGATTTAATGTTTTTTATTTCTAATTTTGGGGGCTCTATTTTTGTGGTCTCTAGGGGAATGTCATTTTTTAACCAGGTAGGTCCACACCACCACAACTTATGCGTTAAGACTTGTGACGGAAGGAGGCCTCTGGTGGCGCAATCGGCGGCATTTTCTTCTGATTTAACATGTCTCCAGAGTGACGCCGGTAATATGTCAGTAATTTCTCGTACCCGGTTGGCAACAAAGGGTTTCCATCTTGATATGTCGCCCTGAAGCCATCCTAGTACCACCATAGAGTCCGTATATCCGTAAATTTCTGTATTCAAATTGTCAGGTAAGGATATTCTAATCTTATTAATCAATTTAATCAAAAGTGATGCTGCACATAACTCTAGTCGCGGCAATGTTATAGGCTTCTTTAATGGCGCCAACTTAGTTTTTGCGGCTAATAATGTCATTTTAATATCACCCTTATTGTCAGTAGCCCGGACGTAAACACAACACGCCATAGCCTTTTCTGATGCGTCCGCAAATCCATGAAGCTGTATAGATGTTTCTGTGTTGCCGATCCACCTTGGCATGTCAAACTTATCAATTAATTTCAACTCATCCCGTAATTTAATCCATTCTTGAAGGATATCTTCGGTGATCCTGCCATCCCATCCTATTCCTGTATTCCAGACTCTTTGAAATAGAAGTTTGGCTTTTATAATTATAGGGGATAGCCATCCTAAGGGATCGAACAACTTAGCAATATCCGATAACATCATACGTTTTGTGTAACTCTTATACGTAACATTATAATCTAATTTATTTTCAAACTTGAATGAGTCATTTGTTGAGTCCCATTTCAAGCCCAGCGTCTTTGTTGACGTTGCATGTTTGAAATCAATGCTACTATTGTTTAATAGTTCGGGAGATAAATGGTTTAATAACTCAGGTGTGTTGCTGGACCACTTTCTTAAATTTATACCTGCGCTTTTCAGCATGTCAATTAATTGCAATTGGGATCGTTTTGCTTTTTCAATATTATTTTCTCCTGATAATACATCATCTACGTACACATTATGTAATAATACTTTGGCGGCTAAGGGGTACCTTTCGCTTTCATCTTCTGCTATTTTTTGCAATGTTCTTAGCGCTAAAAATGGCGCCGCCTTAGTGCCATATGTCAAAGTACATAGCTGGTATTCGTGTATCGTAGACCCATTTCTCCAGACAATTTTTTGGAGATGCTGGTCATCTTCATGGACCATAAACATGCGATATAGTTTTTCGCAATCTGCTGCGTAAACAAATTGAAATGTTCGCCAATTTATTAATAAGCCTTGTATATCATTATGTAACTTAGGACCGCATTCCATCAGGTCATTTAAGCTATATCCTGACTTAGTCTTAGACGAAGCATTAAATACCACACGTAATTTAGTCGTTGTAGAGTCTTCTTTATGTATGTCATGGTGGGGTAAAAAACACTGCGGATCCTTTGATGTAAAGCATTCTTTCATATGTCCAAGGGCTATATATTCGTTTATGAATTGATGGTAGTTGTCATGTAATTTGTCATTTTTTGCTAACCTAGATTCTAAGTGCTTTAGCTGAGCCACGGCTTTTGGCTTGGAGGATCCCAGGAACTGTTCGAAGTTTTCTACCATGGGCATACGCACTTCATATCTCCCATTTGGTAGTCTTTTAGTGGTAGATGTGTAGAACTCTTCACACCACTGCTCCTTTTGTGTCATGTTTTTCTTTTCTGCAACTTCTTCCATTTCCCAGAACCTTGAAATATCCTCTTCGTTATTAACCACCACGTGACAGTTAAATGTTGTTGAATTAACATTTCCAGACAAGATCCATCCTAATTTCGTTTGTTGTGCTATCGGTTGTTGTACTGTCCCTCGCAACAATCCATCCATGATTATCTCGGAGTATACTTTAACGTCCAGCAAAATGTCGATAGGTTTAGATATATGATACTCTGGGTCGGCTAATTGAATGTTCTGTATATGTGAATATTGGTTTTTCTCGAAAGTAGAATTTGGTAAGTTATTAATAACCTTTGTCATTATCAACGCTTCGGTTTCAAATTTATAATTGTCATAGATAGAGATGCAGTCAAGTGTTACCTTGCCCTTGCCCTTTTTAGGCGCGACGCCTACTCCACAGACTGAAGCATTAATATGTTGTCGACGAAGCCCTAAAAGTTGCGCTGCATTTTCTGTAATTAAGGTTATTTGGGACCCCTGATCCAGAAGGGCACGGAATGTCATGTAAGTACCATCAATGGCTCTTACTTTAATCTGCACAGTTGTCAATAAAATTTCGTCATTTTCGCTATCGACGTGGTTTGCATTTTTGTTTATTGGGCGCGAAATATTAGGTGCCGCTGAACTTGGCGGTTGTTCACCTAGCGCGTCATGTAAAAGTGAATTGTGTGCATTATTGCACATTTTACAGCGTTTGTTAGAATTACAAATACCTTTTTCGTGTCTGTAAAGGCAATTTGGGCAAATGTTATATTTTGCAATACAACTTAGTTTTGTATCCGGTGACATACTTATGAATCGTTTACACTGATACAACGCGTGTTCCAAATTGCATAGGGGACACTTTTCGCGATGCACATTTGTATGGTAGGCTCGTGGAGTGTAAAATTTTGGAAAAGATGTATGCGATTTTTTGTCAAATTTTGGCACAGGTTTTTGTTGAGATGGCGTAGCTGAGTCATCTCTTTTTCGAATCGGTTCTAACGCTGTAAATTTCATCTCTAAGAACGTAAATAGCTCTTCCAGGGTGGCCAATTCACGAGGACTTTTTCTCTGCTCTTGATAATCCCTATAGGTCTCCGTGTCAAGTTTCTTTGATAAAAGATGCACTAGTAGTGGACCCCATGTCGTAGTATCCACCCCTAAATTTTGTATGGCATGCATGCATTCCTTGCTAATGTCATGTAATTTCCTAATCTCATACGAAGTTTGCTTTTGTATATTAGGCTGATTGAGAAATACCTCTATTTGTTTAGTAAAAAGTAATTGTTTGTTATTATAACGTTGGCATAGAATGTCCCAGGCAGTGTCATAGTTATCTGCGGATATGAGCAGATGCTGGATAAGCCTCTCTGCATCCCCTTTCACCTTACTTTTAAGATGCTGCATTTTTTGAGACTTAGAAAGTGTAGGATTCTGATGGATAGTCTCTTTGTATAGATCTATGAATGTAGGCCATTCAGTGTATTTGCCTGTGAAAATAGGTATGTCCATTTTAGGCGTAGATTCTTTAAGATGCGCTGTCGATGATAATTTTCTGTTTAACACTCTCTTAATCTCTCTGTATCTCCTCTCATGATCATTGTACTGCTCGTCATAGCTAGAATCTGACCCCTCTAATAAGTTATCTATCTGCCAATGAAGTTTGTCAACGCACTCCCATCGTAATTGTATGTTACGAAGCTCATCCTCTAACTCCCATTTCTCTTCTATATTGTCAATGTCACAGTATTCAATCTGCCTTAGAAAAGCTTTGAAATTAGTTTTCTGTTGATTCATTAGGCTCTTTATCTTTAAATTGTCACCAAAACTTCCTCCGTTATCCTCGGTCTCACTCAACTGTGTCAAATTGCTACTATTAATTAAATCTCGAGTGGCCCGATAGTATTTAAGGGTTTGCTCAAAAACATTTTTAACAAAATACTCATGCGATAAGTCATTAAATGTCAATAACTGCGTATGGTTAAATTGAAAATCTTCCCAATACTTGTCTAACCTCTCCAGTTTCTTAATGATATAGTCGGACGTCTTCCTAGTGGAAGGGTCTTTCTTAAAATTGATATTTTCCCTTTCCAAGTTTTTGATAATAGACTGCTGATTATTAAAGATTGCCTCCATTTTTGTCACAAGTAGATAAAAGTAATTAACAATGGAACAGTCTTACTTGGTTACTGCTGTCACCTCGCTACTAGAAGGATGATAGTAACTGCCACGTCGCTCTGCTTGCTCTGTCAGGGCCTTCACCCAGGGTGATGAAGGAGTATGCACGGCTTGTGCTGTCAGGGAACCACGCTTATCAACGTAATTGCTGCGGCTTGCTCTTCAAGTTAGTAGGATAGTCACCCACTACTATGTCACAATTATAGTTTATAATAAAATTAATGAAGAATATTTAAAAATGTCACTGATAGTTTGTCACTTATTAAATTGCAATATTGTCACTTTTTATATCCATACACTGCACTCCAACAGTCGGTAAGCTTAATGAACTGTATAATGTCACTGGTTAATCTTTCCTAAACACGCACGCAAAATTCGGAAAATCGCTTTTGTACTAAGTTCAGGAAACTATGCTCGAAGGACCAAACTGTACGAGCCCTTATGAACCCGCACGATGTCAATACTTAAATATGTCAAAATGATGTTTTATGCGAGGAGATTTACTAAAACACCGTCAATGTCAGCCGAATGCCTTTAATGCACTGTTGATTTAGATTAACGTCACAACTAGGTCATACAGAGTTCAGTGACTTTGAAATATGCAAACATATAAAAAATTTAACTTATTTAAATGGCTTGTACACCAGGAATTATTGGACTTTTTAGTTTGTATCATAAATCTTATTCCTTGAGTGCATGGATGTGATACTTGGTATGAAGGTTCTTCAATGAATGACTGGTTGTGTTAAACATAAACAATGTTTATACGCGTACGAAGTATTATTAGGGTTCAAAAGGGTCTTAGTAATACCGTTATTACAACGACTACGCAGGCTCTCTGTGATATTTAGACACTTGGAATTATATTTCTGTTGACGCTATATCAACAAAAAACTAAAAATAGAATAAAAGAAGAATTAGGCGCTTTACAGATTTTGGTATGGAACCTCACCTGGCCAGTATTTTCTACTATGTTACGCTGAAACGGCCACAGATTTTGAGTAAAGCTTACCATCTGTTCGGCGTATTTCCTCTGTTGAATCGGTTTGAGTGATACTAGTATAATAAATCTATAAAGTAGTTTTTGTAGATTTGGTGTAACTTTTGATAGCGCGATGTAGGGATATGCTTTATTTCGTCATCGTCGTTGCCGTATACCGTGGTAAGATGTCCCCACAGGTGAATAAAATTATAGAATCTTGTAAAAGAAGGATAGCTAGTAAGAAAAAGTGTAAAACGATGTCTTATTGACGACCACTATGGCGTTAGGGTAAACCTATCTGCCTCAGACGCCAGTGGTTGCGGGTTCGATCCCCGCACGGAACCAGAAAAAAAATGTTCCGTGTCTGGGTGTTTATCTATTTATGTATTTATATTCTAGGTTCCCCCCTAGTTCGCTATATGGTATCCCATAACACAAGCTTTGCTTACTTTGGGGCTATGTAGTTGGTGTGATTGTCTGGGGATTTTATTTTAATTTTTATTATTATTATTGATTATTTTTTTATTTATTATTTTAGTCAATTTTTTTTAAATAAACAGGACTATAAGTAATATATGTGTTCACAACAAACGATATATCATCATCATTATCACAACTCTTTGAAATGCGCCCACTGCAGGGCTATGAGTCTTTCCCCTGGGTGACGAGGAGGTATAGGCCGTAATCTACCAAGTGCTGGCCCAGTGCTGGGTGGTGGATGCCAGAATTTTCAGGGCGCCGAATGGCTTCTGACAAACTCTCACGACTACTGTATAGGAGTATACAGCACCTGGGACCGACTGCTTAACGTGCCCTCCGGATCACGGAAGTCGTCGTGAGAATGAATGGTCGGCGGTCACCCATCCTGTTACCGACCGCGTCGATTGTTGCTTAACCTGCTATATCGTATGATACACACAGTAACCGCGGCGCCACGACGACTTCTAATGATTCTGATGATAGCTAAATGAAATAAATAAAACTATTTTTTTTTTATTGATTCGACAGGACGGCTACTGTCACGTTGATAACGTCACTTTGGTGACGTCCATGAAGGGCTGGGTCAACGTCACCAGCAACAACGAGAACGCACTGAGGGTAAGTTCTTAAAAATTCAATATGCAACTTGAAACACCATCTAGGTTGTATGGAAGAGATCACTAAGCTATAAGACCGTCAGCTATGATGTGCCTTATATTATGTCCTTTTAAGTAAAACACTTTTAATCGGATTTATCGCGTATAACTTTTACTCGCCGTTTCGCTGCTTTTCCAGCGTGCTGCGTGGCCACGAGCGACTTAAAAATGTTTTATTTAATAGTATGCATCGCGAAAACTTCGACAATATTATGTAATTTATTGCTTCTATGCTGGACTGGGAGCGAAAGAAAAACATAGAATGTGCCAGCTGCTTCTCTTCCCGGGCATACTGTAAAAGTCAGTTAAGGGACCGAGGTGTTATGGGAGGCTTTTTTGTAGGCGATAGGCTGACCCCCTATCACTGCAATAGTCTCTCTCCACCTTTATAATGCCTTCTAATTTGTCAAACGTGACATCAGATGGTTTTATTACCTCTGGTGTTCTGCCTACCCCATACGGGATACAGGCGTGAAGTTATGTATTATGTAATTTTTTAAGCTAGTGCATAGCTTTTATCGCGGGCCTTGAGCGTGGGGACCGAATCCAGAAATTATTATTATTATTATATTATAGTACCTTACACAGTTTTTACCTGGTATAATCGTTTTGTTTGATATTTCGAACTGTCAGTTTACTGCATATAATTATTTGTCAAGGTATAGGTATAGAGCACAAATGGCGGCCTTAGTCGCTTATTGATTGAATGTGTTATTTCCAGCTGGCGATCTTCAAGCACGGCCCCATCTCGGTCGCCATCGACGCCGCTCACAAATCCTTCGTGTTCTACTCGCATGGCGTCTACTACGAACCGGAGTGGTAAGATCTATTATAAATTATCTCTGAAAAATGTTTTGTATGATTTAGATTTTTGTTATTGGTGAGTAAACCCGCGTTTGACCTCGGTCTCACCTGACGGCGAGTGACGCTGGATCACGCGGGCCTGGGAGAGAACCGGCCCTTCATAAAGTATTGCCGGAACACATCGCCGCAGCGCCGGAGCGCAGTATTTGGCGGAGTGTAAGTGTGCTGCAAGGATCCTACCACCAAGCGAGAGTTACTCGGATTTGTCACCTTTTACGATATAAATAAATAAATAATAAATGTTTCTGACACTCACACAACATTATCTAGCCCAAATTAAGTTTCTTAAAGAACTTGTGTTATGGATACTAGATAACTGATATACTTAGGAAATATATACACATACATATTGAATAAATACATATTTTTTATTAGAATAAACTTAAATAAACATATAAACATTTTATGACTTGACGACTAATATCTGTATTCATCACACAAATATCCGCCGCCGCCGGGTTACGAACCCAGGACCTCTGGCATAGAAGGCAATGTATGTTACCGCTACACCAGCCGGTCGTCCAGAGATGTTATCCAGAGGCGGTAGATTCTACGAAACAGAATTGAAATTTTCAACGACGCGTTGGAAAATGATATAATAGTTTTTTATAGCTATTTAGTACATATGGTATATATTATTTTTCAAAATGCAAAACTTTAGTTTTTTCAACCTGAATGTCCCGTACGTTGTATGAACTCGAACTGTGCGACGGTACTAAAGTGACAATAATTTGCACAAAGATATCGATGCTGGACTGGGAGCGAAAGAACAACAGGGAATGTGCCAGCTGCTTCTCTTGCCAGGCATACTGTAAAACTCAGTTAAGGGACAGAGGTTTTATTGGTATTTTGCGGGTGTTAGGCTGACCTCCTGTTAATAGTCTCTCTCCATCATTATAACACCTCCAAATTTATCAAATGTGACATCAGATGGTTTTATAACCTCTGGTGTTTAGTCTACCCCATAAGGGATACAGGCGTGAAGTTATGTACATTGATGGTTGAATGAAATGAAATGAAAAATGAATGCTGAACTTGGTCATGACTGAAGTATCTACGAATAAATTTTATTCATTTTATAATCTTCTATTAAAGTTGAAGAAAGACCTTAAACTCCTTTTACAGCAAAAACAAAATCGACGAATTGGACCACGCAGTGTTGGCCGTGGGTTTCGGCATCCTGAACGGCCAGAAGTACTGGCTCATCAAGAACTCCTGGTCCAACCTGTGGGGCAACGACGGCTACGTGCTCATGTCGGCACGCGACAACAACTGCGGCGTGCAGACAGCCCCCACCTATGTGTTGATCTAAGTTTTGTAGTAAAAGTGCGAGATTTTTTGACCCCTATGTCACAGTACTGATATCTACAGTAATTTAACTACATACAAACGGACGAAACGCAAGCTATACCTTACGCAGCTCGATCTCGGCATGCGCTCGGCATGCGGCCAGTCGCGAGTGTCTGCATACCGAAACAATTGTTGATTGAGCTTTACGTTAATATGCGGATTGTTTATACTTTAATATTAAATAATTCATCATTTCGTGCGTCTCAGTCGAGACGCATTTTTCGGTGGCTACTTTATACCGATTTGTTCTTCAAATGTAAACATGGTTTTTTGACACAAAATGCATTTTTTTGAACACTTCCCATTTAATTAACAAAGTATTTTATTTGTTTACATAAAAAAAGTTTATTTGCAGTCACAAAACCAAATGAAAGTAAACACAAAGTAGGCAAATGTAATTTAAAGCTGAAGGCGGGCAGCCCTATCACGTGTGAACGGACCGCGGCGCTGTAGGCATTTATTTCAAAAATGCGGCCGAGTTGAATTACTGTAGATATCTGTGCTGTGCCTATGTTCTGGTTCCCAGTTTCAGTGTTACGAAATGTAAGAAACATAAAAGTAAACTTTTTGAAGTATTTAATAACGAATCATTCCTAAAAAAATGCCAGTGAGTGAAAAAGGAGATATATTTGATCAATGTACCAAAAATATTGAAAAAGAAACTTTTCAAATGTGTAAGTCGCCAGTTAAGACCAATTTTTTAAATGAATAGTTTGCTTACAATAGGGGTCCACAAAAAGTCTTGTCCGTTGTAGTTTAGGAGACAGGGTTATTGAGATATTGCTTCTGTCGATGAAAGTTCGTATTAGTTCTTGATTTAAAAGTTCCTAAATTAATTATTTTTGATACTGCACAAAGTAAGTTTGGTTACGACTTGGCATGCACTTAAATCAATGAATTTCAAATTTATTTTAGGAATTCAAATTTACTAAATAATACCTACCAAACAAAAAAAATAAGTACATGAGTGAAAAAAGTAATGCAAAGCTTAAAAAACCGACGACAAACTCATCAATACCTTTGCTGAAGGTAACACAAATAGAAATTCATCTGTGTGGTTTTATTAGTTTTATTGATTTTAATGAAAAGCACTGAATCGGTTTTCATTTACTTTATATGGGACCTCTGAAGTATGATCTCTGAAACGAAAAAAAGTAATCATTAAAATCTCTATGATTGACGTATTGTTTAACAAACTGAAGAACAATAAACACAATGAAGTTAAGTACATACTACTCTTTGAAGTCCGTTGAAAAGCAACTAAAACTAAGTTATTTTAAAGTCACAAAAGGTATATTTTCAATAATCCTGTAAATAACTATTTTATTTTTATCTATGTAAATTTTTAGACAATTGTTTTTGTAGCTTCGTCGTAGAATGTTTTATTTACAATAGATAACTATTATATACACCGAACATATTTTTCAAATATTGAGGCTAAAATTATTTTAATCTAAATTAAACTTATAGTGTCTTTAAATATCTGTGAGATTCGTAAAAGTTTATTAAAAGTTTTATGCTTGAATCTAGATTTAAATAAGTTTTGCATTTTAAAAGGTTTTTGACACAAACCGCGCTGCCAGTTCAAACTGACATGCGTCAGTTTTTCTGATATTCATCCGCATCGAGAATTATTGTCTTTTACAAGAAGCTATTTTGTAGATCTAAATTTAAAGCTCTCTTACATATAGATTAAGTTAAATTGTAAGCTATTTTTCTTATATGAAATATATGTAATATGTATAATATGTGTTGTTTTATTTGTCTGTCAAGTTGAGGTTGTACCCTTACGATAATTTAGTGCAGCAAAATGACAGTTCCAGTGTCTTTAGGGAAGAAAAAAAAATAGTGATGCGGTTTAAGCGCATGAATTGTTGTAAGAGCCTTTTTAAAGCTATGGTAATAAGGAAAAATTGCAAATTTGATTATGTATAATGAACAAATAATAATTTATGTATTTGCGTAACTACACGATGCTAGGGCCGCATACGTGAGATTATGAAAGACTTCCTTGACTTTTATAATAATGATTTAATGTAAATGGGAATATAAAAAATAAAAAATCATGAAAGCCTCCTCTGTCCTTTTTCAAGTTGCTGTGCCCAACAGGGTCCATAATGTATGTTCTTTTAATACCTTGTTAACACCTTATCATATACCATTGTGGAATGCAATAAATGATTTGATTTGATTTGATTTGAACGTAACTACGAGGGGCGCCTGATAAGTTCGCGGCCTAGGGTAAATGATGAAACAAAAACATATTTTTTTATCTTGTTTTTATTTTTCAATTTAATCCCCCTCAAGTGAACTACACTTTTCATATCATTAATACAATGAATACCTTTAAACAACTTAAAAATATTCTGAAGATTGCTCTTCAAAATGGCTCTCTACGGCCGACTTCATTTCATTATTATCCGAAAATCTTCGACCCCGCAACTCCTTTTTCAGTTTTTAAAAAAGGAAATAGTCACTGGGAGCCAGGTCCGGACTGTAGGTTGGGGATCGATTTCTGGGAACCCAGTGGTTTTTAAGGCATCCCTCGCAATGTGAGTGGTGTGAACGGCCGCGTTGCCTTGTGGAAACAACACTCCGCGCGCCAACTTGCCGCGTCTCTTCTGAACGACTGCTTCACAAGCTTGACCCATTGGCGTAGTATTGCCCATTCATTGTAGTTCCCTTAGGCACGTAATCAACTAATAAAATTCCTTCATTATCCCAAACAATAGTCGCCATAATCTTAGAGGCCGACTTTTCAACTTTAAACTTCTTTGGTGGCCTTTCTCCCTATCCACTGCATAGACGCTTGTTTGGACTCCGAACCATATGGACGTATCCAGGTTTCGTCTAAGGTTACAATGCGATTACAAATTTCATCGAAATCGCTCTGACACAACTCCAAAAAATCCTAACCACTCGCGAGTCGTCGTTGCTTTTCGAGCGGCGTGAGAGGTTTTTTTGAGGTTTCATTTAGGGAACAGGCAGGACCAATCAAAGCGTTATATCTAGTTACTCAAATAACTTGAATAGGTTTAAAAATCATTTTTAAGTGTGTGTATTTTTCCTTTTGTAACTTCCGTTTTCGTCCCCTTTTTGTTTGATATAGGTGGAAAAACTTCTGTTATCAATAAATCATGGTCACCTTATCGACATTTTCAAGGCGTACTAAAGATTTCGTTCTACAGCTCCTTAAATATGACCCTAGGAGTTTTTTGTGGATCTTTAATAGTTTCTACAAATTCAAATATAGGTTTCACAAAAACTTCATACCTCTGCGATGCTGTAGTGTGTGACGCACCTCCCTATTATAGATATTATACAGTGTGGAAAAAAATAGTGGCCCTGGACGGAAACTACCTTAAATCCTATAGTTAGCTTATTTTACTTTAAGGAAACATGCCTTTATTAAAAAAAAAAAAACAACTGCATTCAAAGATTTTCTAAAATTCGCTTGTAACTCCCGCGGGACTCGAACCAGCTAAAAATTTAAAAATATAGATTCGTTATTTTACTATACTAATCGATTGGATAATTGTTCAGGATAAAATTTCTCCAACAAACATTTGGTCTTCAAAATAAAAAGAAAACGTGAAATCTTAAAATTTATTTTATCTTATTATCAATTTGTTACACTTTAATAATTTAACTGATAAATTGTTCGAAATGAGCCCCCTCGTTCCGGATACACAAATTTAGTCTTCGTTGAAATTCATTTCGTGTAGCCTTCAGCAAAGTATTGTGGTGTATCACATTTTTTACCAAGACCCTTAGCTCTTGTACGGTCTCATAACACGTTTTATAAATTATCCTGTCTTCGTCTTCAGAGATTTATTTTACCATGTAGTTGTCCTGGCAACACGAACTTTATTCGCACGTATGTTCATAGTTTAAGAAAAGAGAAAGAAATATAAGTACTTCTTTCTCCTTTCTAAAGCGGCGCATAAGCGGCAACCCACTCCTAACCTCATTATCGTTCGTGCGCTCACGACCTACGACGAAGGTACGAAGGTACGCGCCCTTAAGTGTATTATAAAATAAAATATATTGGTGAAATGCCTAAACGTAGGCACGACGCAAGTAAGGAGGAAAGATGGACGAGGAAGATGAAGAAGTACGAGGAAAAAGTACTCAATACTCCATACTCAATTCTTTATTGCTGCCTTAAAACATTTTTATACATGGTAACAATAATTAACCATAAAATGACAATTAAGGGCCTTGTTAGGCGCTGCAATTTTGGGAGAGAGGAGGAATTTGCATGACTAATGTACTTTGTTTAATTTAATATACAGTAAATTTAAAAATAAAATATTTCTCCGATCTATTTTAGTAGTTTATCGGTTAGAAATTCATCTAGAGTGTAGTAGCTTTTCATGATTAATATTTTCTTCAATGTTTCTAAAAAATGTTTAGTGTTTGTGATATTCTGTATGTGTTTAGGTAATTTATTGTAAATTTTTGCAGACATTGCTAGGGGACTGGCCGAATGTAACTGAAGTTTTGAGTGTGGAAACTGTATTTTATTCTTATGTCTAAGTGTGTATTTTGATTTGATATCTTCTCTTTTTTCATAGAGTTCTGGATATAAACGAACATATTTGCATATTTCCAGTATATATACACATGGTAGAGTTAATATTTTTAATTTTTGAAAATATGGTTTACAGCTTTGTCTATTTTTAACGTTTACTATAAGTAATACAAATTTTCAAAATGACTATGTAAACGGTACGATAGGTTAGGTTTGGGTCAGGTTAGGTTAGGTTAGGTTAGGTTAGGTTAGGTTTTTGGTTGCTCTTCTCTGCAAATAACTTTTTTTTTTATTTTCAAGCCGATTTCGGAGTTCGACCCCTCTGAAGGAAGGTATCGACGAGATCTACACGAATAAACAATAAAAACGCTGAGTTACTGTACTAAATTTTGAAATTTTCGACCAAAACCCCAGTTTTCTATAGAAAAATTAGCAATATACGATTTGGATGCACCAAAAACGATATAATTTTGCTAAGCAGGTAGCTGATTGAGGTGTCAGAAGGAGCGCCTCAATGCGTTTGACAAAATAAAATCAATTTAAGTAATACAAATTTTCAAAATGACTATGTAAACTACGATAGGTTAGGTTTGGGTCAGGTTAGGTTAGGTTAGGTTCCCGTGTGGAGTTGCTGGTCTCCCATCGGGCGCGTCCCCAGGTGGCGGATAGGGGAATACCCCCCAGAAATGGGGGGTACCGTTTCGACGGCGCGGACCAAAACCGGCGTGGGTGGGCCCTCTCTGTACTTCTCTGATTAGCAGAGTGGACAGAGGAGGGCACAGGGGCGGCAAGCTCTGGTTTGAGCCACCAGATGCTCTGAGGGTCGGCAGACTTGGATCGCTTCGGCGTCCGAGTCCTCGGTCAACCCGCAAGCCTGTCCGTTCATAGCGACAGGAACGGGAGCCTTACGGCTGCGAGGAAGAAAACCTCTATAAAAAATTACCCCAATCCCCGGGTGCCGCATTGCCCACTTGCGGGATGAGTGGCTGTGGGTGTCAGTCGTCTGCGAGAGGAGGCGGAAGACTTTCGATTTTCGAAAGTACGTTACACCTTTCGCAACCTCTTGCGGACAAAGCCTACGGGGATCTAACGCTTGCGATTTCCTCGGATGATGGCAGGCTGAAGCCGAATGCTGGTGGTCTAACGCTACGGCGATTTCACCAGATGGCGGCGCGGCTGGGGGGGTTAGATTCTGGTGATCTAACGCGACGCGATTTCACCGGTCCCTGACCCCTTACGGCCATGGTGAAGTCCCTGGGCGGTGGATACGGGGGTATCTGCCGCTCCTGCTCAAGGGAGTTCGCTGAGGTGCGGCGTGTCTGGTGTTCTCGACACGCTGCATTCGGGGCGGGTTCGCGCAAGCGGATAGCACCGGCGGGTTCGCGGACGAATGCGTAAGCGTACCCGTGCTCCCGCCATATGGTGCGTGGTGGAACACATTGGGGTTTTAGCCGGTTAAAGTCCAGGCATAACTTTGACGCTCCCCCGAGCGTCATCGTATCCATGGAGGATTTCCCCAATTAAAAAAAAAAAAAAAAAAGGTTAGGTTAGGTTAGGTTTTTGGTTGCTCTTCTCTGCAAATAACTTTTTTATTTTCAAGCCGATTGCGGAGTTCGACCCCTCTGAAGGAAGGTATCGACGAGATCTACACGAATAAACAATAAAAACGCTGAGTTGCAGTACTAAATTTTGAAATTTTCGACCAAAACCCC